>SKCR01034757.1:0-178886 GCA_019454045.1 Zanthoxylum bungeanum | reverse complement strand
AGAGATCAGATCAGATGGTAGGATTGTTGGAGTGACCCGTAGCCTCGGGCATGTGAGAGGTTGAAGAAATGTGCTCCGATGTTTGTGATTATCTTTGGCAGATGGCTAACTCAGTGATCATGGGATCTGGGGTTTTCTCGTTGCGTGACGCTATACGAGTAGAGGTGTTTGAAAAGATCATAGATGGAGAAATCTCTGTATGCTACGAATCGCTAGGGCCCCACGGTGGGCGTCAAATTGTAGACGCTGGTTTTCACCAGAGGTCCACAATCGAGATTTCATCGAGAAGGGCACTAGCAATCCTGCAAAACAGAGGTAGAGTGAGCATGAGTTCTGCCCACCGATGTGGTGGGTGCCGAGGGCACTCCGACGCTCAAGTCAGTAGAGGAGATGAACTATAAACATCATATGATGGAGAACAAAGGCAGTTATTACCTTGGTTCCTGTGTTATACCGTGAGGGCGGTAGGTGAGAAGTGTTGAGGGCTATGGAGAGAGTATTCTCAGGCTATGAGTATGAGAGCTTGAATTGCCTTCTCTTCAGGACTTTGGTTCCTCTTATAGGCCATTCCAGGTGGGACTCATGTATGCCTTAATTGTCATACGCTTTAGATGCTTGTAACGATCGAGTCATGAAGAGGTAGTTATGGACAGTCATGGAGAGGCAGTTATGGGTTTGTACGTTTCATGGGTTGACATTAATTGGGTTTAGGTATCGGTCTTTGGGTATGGTGTTTCTCCGAGCTTGGGCCTGCACAATGTCTTCGAGTTCGGTTAGAGGTTTTCGGTGGTGCATTTAACAGTGGGCCTGAGACGAAAGGTCAGAATTACCTTTAGACCAAATTTGGCCCGTACAATGATCCAGTTTCGACTAGCACTCTCTTGACCATGAAGTTGGCCACTTGCATGGATATCACCAAGGCATCATGGTAGGGGGTTTTATGATTGGATATTCTGTCATCCAAGAAATCAATCATTAGTCCAGTGTAGTCTCCCGCTACAGTCTGCTCACGGTCCGAGACGACAGAAAAAACCATCATGGTTTGTCATTTCGCTGCCGAATAAGAGACCCTACTTACTTCTGAACCTCCTGAGATGAGGTTGACGGTGCAATTGATTGGGGGATGAGGAATTGGGGTTCCTCCTCGGTCTTATCTTTATTCTCTCCGAGCCAATGTTGCTTTCCCTTTCTCCATTAGCAGGTCTTTCAAGTGCCCTTTGTTTATCAGTTCTAGGACTTTCAACTGTAACGCTATGCAGTCGGCCGTCGTATTCTCGTAGTCTCGGTGGAATTCGCACCATCTACGCTTATCTTTCTTCCCGGAGCTCTCCTTGGAGTGTGGAGACCACTTTACTTCATTTCCCAACTTCCCGATGACTGAGACTAGTTTACCCGGTGATATGGTGAAGTTGTAGTCTGGGAGTCTTGATGCATCATTGGTGGTTCTCTCTCTTCTGTTGAGAGGAATTGGCCCGTGATTGGGAGCCCTAACATAGGGGCGGGAGTCTCTTGGACGATATATTCTTCGGTCGGTTGTGTGCTGGCCCCTCCTATCGAATTCTTTCGGTCGTCTAGATAAGCCCATTCTATTCTCTTATAGACTGGAAGAACTTTCCCTTCTTGTATTCCTCTTATCCTCTTCTCATCTGATCTCTGTTCGGGCTCTTGCTAAAGTCTGATCCATGGTGTAACATCGGTTCTTCGTTAGCTTCTTGTAGAGGCCGCTATCTACCAACAACCCATTACGAAATGCTTCTACCGTTGTCGGCTGGTGGAGATCTGGGATAGCTATTCTCTCTTTGTTAAAACGTGAGACGTAGCTTCGAAGAGACTCTCTCTTCCGTTGTTGTATCATATTGAGGTCGCATGTGGTCTTCTCGAACTTGCATGAACTAGCGAAGTGTCCCACGAACTTGTCTGCCAATTCTTTGTAGGATCCAATCGATCGGTATGGTAAATTTATGAACCATGTGAGGGCTGGACCGACCAATGTCTCTCCGAATCCTCTACGCATTCATGCTTCCCTCTGGTGTAGAGAAAGGCATGTGGATATTATTTTGTACTTGTAATGGATTACGTGGTCGTCGGGGTCGGTTGATCCATCGTACAATTTCATCTCTGGAGGGCTAAACTTTCGTGGGAGCTCAACCGATTTTATCCCTTCGACGAAGGGAGTATCTGTCAGGGTTCCTGCTCTGCTTTTCCTCAAAGGCAGCCTAGCTTCAGGTAAACTAGACATAATTGCCTCCTTAAACTCCTCCATTTCCTTGCGTATTGTCGAGGGCGTCATTGTTGATGGTTCGGCTATGGGGAATCGTTGGTTTCTCTCGTGTCTGATTGGACGATCTTCGGGAATGGGCCCTTCGGTTCCCCCAATGCTTGGTGTCTCTACCGAATTAGGCTGGCGGCCTGGAGCTTCAGGGGGATTCGTCGGCTCTACTCGGTTTCGTGTTGTGGAAAGGTGCTCCAACCGTCTTTGAAGGTCGCCATTGATATCCTTCATGGCTGAATTTTCCTCTTCTAGTACGCGTAAGCGTTCTTGGAGAATGGCCAACTGGTTGGCTATAGGATCTGAAGGCTCGCTGCCTGAAGCTATGGTGACGCTTGCGAGTTCGTCTTAGGCTAAATGAGAGCTTTGTTTGTTATGAACCGCTATGGCCCCACGGTGGGCGCCAAATTGTAGACGTTGATTTTCGCTCAAGGTCCACAATCGAGATTTCGAGAGAGGCACTGAAGATCCTGTAAAACAAAGAGGTAGGGTGAGCGTGGAGGGTCTATCCACCGGTGTGGTGGATGCCTTAGGCACCCCGACGCCCAAGTCAGTGATGGAATAATGGTGTTAAAATCGTAGGAGGAGCAAGGTCAGATGTTACCTTGATCCCCGTAGGTTGCCGTGAAGGCGGTAGGTGGGAGGTGCTGAGAGCTATGGAGAGAATGTTCTAAGGTTCTGAGTTTCAATGCCCTTTCTTCATGGAGCCTCATTTCTTATATGCTCACCTAGAGGTGTGCGTTTATCGTACTTTATTACTCGTCCGTTGAGTCTCGGTAACGGTCGACTTCATTAGGGGTATTTACTACATCTGCTAGTTATAGGCTGGAACGGCTGATTTATGTTTATGAACCTGAGTGTTACGTGGACTGGCCTTTGGATGGTCTTTCGGTCATGGGTGCTGGTGTTCACTGGATATGGCTTACTAAACATTATTGGGCCAACTCTGACTGGCTTTTTAGGTGGCAGTTTGGGCTAGTGTGACAATATTGGGCCGACATTCGTTCCTTAAACTGGGCTCCCGTGATTGCTGGATGATCGCCCTTCCTTGTGGATTTGAGGTGGTGACTTGGGCTTGGATTTCTTCTTAGGGACCATTTGGGGAATCTGGAGTGCATTCAGTGTTGAACTTGAGACGAAAGATCAAAATTACCCTTGGTCCAAATTTGACCCATACAAGTGTATATTTTTATCATTGCTCTTCAACAAAACCCATCGTGAGGATAAAAAAAGTAAAACAAAAACTCTACCGACCAAAAGACCAACAATACCCTTCTACCAGTCGGTATATAAGTAATATTCCACCAACCGAAAAATGTGCACCCTTATTAGTTGATCTCTTTGTAAACTCTTGCATCAATGGCGTACGAGGGGACCTTGTTGGGCATGGGAAATCCGCTTCTTGATATTTCAGCTGTCGTGGACGAAGATTTCTTGAAAAAGTAAGCTTGCCCAATTCATTCATTTTTTGTTTTGTCTTCTGGGTTGATGAAAAAATTGAGCATTTGTTAGTTGCTTAGTGTTTCTTCTGCTTGGTTTTGTTGTTTTATATAGTGGGTTGTTCTTAGTTTTGAGATCTGATGATTTTGGTTGGTCGGTTTGGTGACTATAATAGATCTTTTGCTGCTTGAGGGAAAGAAATATTAAATTTTTAATGTGGGATCTGCTCTTTCAGGGGAATATTTTGATTCATTTTGATACGTAATTAGTGTTCTGCAAATGGATTTTTGATTTGACATTTAATGTTACTCTGGTTTGTTAATAGATATGACATCAAGTCGAACAATGCAATTCTTGCTGAAGACAAGCACTTGCCCATGTAAGTTCCTTTTCCTATGGAATCTTCATTTTTTTTTACCCCGGTTTATTAAATTTCCCTCCTTTGGAAAATCTATTCAGCATTTTAGTTTAACTAGATTGGGATGCCATGGCATCATGAATATAACATTTCAAATCAATGATGTCACGTGATCTATTGGAAATTGACATTTTCTCTCAACTATTTTGACTCCATTATTAATTGAGTTTAATTTGAGACGTGTGGATTCACTCATTAAAATGGTCATTGGTTTGAACCTTTCTGATAGCCGTACTGTTTTGTGGTGAACTGATTTAATGTGGATGGACTTTTTGAAGGTACGAGGAATTGGCTTCCAAAGACAATGTGGAGTATATTGCCGGAGGTAACTTGGAGACTTCTTTGATTTGGTTCTTTAATGATGTCGTCTCATATTATGCTTTGCCTTCTGAGCACAGTGTGATATATGTTTTTGATATTTACTGCTTTGTTTCAACTGATGTGCTTTGCTTTTTAATTTTAGGTGCTACACAAAATTCAATCAAAGTTGCCCAGGTTTGCACATTAGATTGTCTTTTGTTTAGCTGAATATCTGTGACGGAGAACTCATTAGTTTTGGGTCTCCTGCAGTGGATGCTTCAAATTCCTGGTGCTATTAGTTACATTGGCTGCATTGGAAAGGATAAGTTTGGACAGGAGATGACAAAAAACTCAAAGGCTGCTGGCGTCAATGTAGGTTTCCTTGCATTTTTTTCCCAATGCATAGGTTGTGCATTTTTTCATGGAGATTTAATCACATTTTTTTTATAGGTAAAATACTATGAGGATGAAAATGCGCCTACTGGGACATGTGCTGTTTGTGTTGTTGGTGATGAGAGGTAAGTTTTGCCTGCTCTGAAACCTGTTGCATTTCCAATTTTGAGCGAAGAATTGGATTGTGAGCGAATAGTGAGAAAAGAGAGAGAAACCCTTTTATGTAATGTTGTAATCGGTTTGATCCCACAAGACTAACTCATATATACACACTAGATACTGGGCCATGGGTTTTTCTTGTAGTAGAGTCAAGTAATATATGGTGGTACAGGTAAAAGAAACGAAAGAATCACTACTTGAAATTATTCAAATGAAGGAATCACTACCATTCTAACAGATTGCTTGGAATATTCAGAGAAAGTTGAATATTTTTAACCCTTTCTCTACTTTATATTACAACCACACTAGTGGTTATTCCTTTTGAACTTATAAAAATCCCAATTGCCTCATTCTTTTATTTATCGCTCCTGACCTACTTTGTGGAGTCCTAAGTTTATTTAGCTCCTCTTGTGAAGTCAGTTTAAGAGTCTTACGTGAAAACTGATCATAGTTTCTAGCTTCATAATATAATTTGTGTACATTTCGGTTCACAAAAGCATGGCATGTAATAAAACTCTTTCTTAAACCAAAATTGCATACAGTTTGTTATGAAAGTGGTTAACAGAGAAACAACACAAGGTTCTGTCAATGCAAGTGTTTTCTTGCTTGATTAAAAGCATTATTGGGATTAATCTTTACATGTCAAGACAAAAACCTACCTGCATGTTGTCATCAATTTATTTTCATCTGATCATAAAGTGTTATAATTTGCTTCACTAAGAGTATTGGTGTAAATTCTGGCTCAGGTCACTCGTGGCCAACTTGTCAGCTGCAAATTGTTACAAATCTGAGCACTTGAAGAGACCAGAAATATGGTCAATAGGTATGCATACTGTTTTTTGGTTCTTCAACATTCAACTCTTGTGCAGTCTTGTCTTATATACCCTTCAGAACTCACCTTGAATAAATGATTAAATAATGGTCTGAACAGTTGAAAAGGCAAAACATTACTACATTGCTGGGTTCTTCCTTACTGTGTCTCCGGAATCCATTCAATTGGTTGCTGAACACGCAGCTGCAAAGAGCAAGGTAAAACTGATACAATTATATACTTAGATTATTTCAATTATTTCTTTTCAATTGCTTTAGAATCCTTGTGATGCATTTGCAGGTCTTCATGATGAACCTTTCTGCTCCATTTATCTGCGAGTTCTTCAGGGAACCACAGGAGAAAGCTCTACCGTAAGCTTCAACACCCTTTTTTGCCTGTGATGTTATTTACTAGTGCAGCTCAGATGTTCCTTTTGTGTATAGGTACATGGACTATGTGTTTGGAAATGAGACCGAAGCTAGAACCTTCGCAAAGGTTCATGGCTGGGAGGTAGTCCTCTCTTAATATTTGGTTTGCCCAATCTGAGAACTCAATCATATCTAACCTGATTGTTGGTGATGTTTTGATTGTCAGACTGACAATGTCGAGGAGATTGCTCTGAGGATTTCTCAGTGGCCCAAGGCATCAGGAGCACACAAGAGGATCACTGTTATCACCCAAGGTGCTGACCCTGTTGTGGTTGCTGAAGATGGGAAGGTGAAGTTATTCCCTGTGATCTTGTTACCCAAGGAAAAATTGGTTGATACAAACGGAGCAGGTATATGTCTCAAACTCTGACCTTTGAGTCTTACCATAGCAATTCAAAATATGGCTCTGCCAAATGTATCCTCTAGTTAGTTCCTGCTGTTTTTTTTGCATCTTTTTATCCTACAGTGAAGGTGATACTTGGATAAGATCATGAAAGAATTTATTGATTGTGAAAAAAGGCATACTTTGTTAATTTGTTTAGGAATACAAATTAAGTTCATCGGCTTATTTTGTGACATGCTCTGTTATTCTTTTGCTTCAACCTGCTTAATGTTGGATACAGTCAAAGCTCTGCTGCCTGAAAACAAAGTGTAGAAATATAATCGTATGATACATGAAACATTGTTGGAATTAGTAATCATCTCAGCCTTCTCCCAACTAATCATGAAACTTCTATGGCAGGGGATGCGTTTGTCGGAGGATTTTTGTCACAGTTGGTTCAAGAGAAGCCAATGGAAGATTGTGTGAGAGCTGGTTGCTATGCTGCAAATGTTGTAATCCAAAGGTCAGGCTGCACTTACCCCGAAAAGCCTGAATTCAATTAGGCCAATTCCTCCTCATGGTCAAAATCTCATGCACCCCGCATCTGCTAGAGTCAGTTTTCTTGCATTGCTTTCTTTCATTCAAGGGGCATGTGTCATTTGCTCCTGAACCGATATATGTGGTCAAGGAGTTTTTTCTAATATTGAATTTGGGCGCAAATTTTCGAACTATACTTGATAGACTCATAAAGACTTTCGATAGCCCTGCTTTTGCTAGTCTCATTTTCTTGCATTGTTTTCTTTCATCGAAGGGTCCAGTAATGTTTGCTCGTGAACCTATATATGAGGTTAAGGAGTTTTTTCAACGTTGAATTTGGGCGCAAATTTTCGAACTATACTTGATAAACTTCGATATCCCCGCTTCTGCTAGTCATTTTTCTTGCATTGTTTTCTTTCATTGAAGGATCCTATATTATTTGCTTCAGAGCCGATATATTTAGCTAAGGAGTTTTTTTTTTCAATGTTGAATTTGGGTGCAAATTTTCGAACTATACTTGATAGACTCATAAGACCTTCGATAGCCCCGCTTATGCTAATGTCATTTTTCTTGTATTGTTTGCTTTCGTCGAAGGGTCCTATTCTATTTCCTCCTGAACCTAATATATAGTTAAGGAGTTTTTTTTTTCAATGTTGAATTTGGGCTCAAACGTTCGAACTATACTTGATAGACTCATAAGACTTTTGATATCCCCACTTCTCCTAGAGACATTTTTCTTGCATTGTTTTTTCATTGAAGGGTCCTATATTATTTGCTCCTGAACCGATATATATAGTTAAGGAGTTTTTTTTTTTTCAATGTATAATTTGGGCGCTTATTTTCAAACTATACTTGATAGACTCATAAGACCTTCAATAGCCCTGCTTATGCTAATGTCATTTTTCTTGCATTGTTTTCTTTCTTGAAGGGTCCTATATTATTTGCTCATGAACCTATATATATAGTTAATGAGTTTTTTGTTTTAGTTTTGAATTTAGGCGCAAATTTCTAAACTATACTTGATAGACTTATAAGACTTTCGATAGACCCTGATTGTATGTTGGTACATGATTGAAATTTTATATATATATATTTTTAATAAATATCTAAATAAAAAGACCTTAAAAGATTTTATTGCTGAATCTAAAATAGACTATTTTGGCCGCATGATCTCATTGAAGGAAACACCGTGGACTTGCTTTAATTTTGAAGCTTTAAATTGACTTAAGATGTAACATCAAAGGCATATTAAGGTCGTATATTTTGTTTGCTTTAACATTTATGGAATAATTAATATCAAGTTAATAGCATTTTATTATTTTATAAATTACATTAACTTGTGCAACAAAAATACAAGTTAATAACTAACTAATTATGAAAAGATAATCTAGTTGGTTTGATCCTTAGAGTAAAAGCAAGAAATTAAAAGATTAATTTTTCCTCGCACCATCTTTAAAGGAAGAAATTCTTTAATTTATTTGAGTAGTGATATTTGTATAAAGGGAAGGTAAAAAAATGATAAAATTTAATCACAAGATATCGGTATTTATGTAACTAAAAAGTAATTTTAACACATAATATTGGTACTTTATGATTGAATTTTGTCACACTTTTATCTCCAATTTATAAAAATATCATTTTTCATTTGTTTTTATGTATGAGATGGGTGGAGTTAGGATGTTTGAAATGGGAAAAAAAATTATTCAGGCCTGGAAAATCTCTCGTGGAGAGAAGGAAGAAAATATGCTTTCTTACATACTGGGAGACTTAAACTCTCGACTTCAAGAATGAGACGGCAGAGATTCTCATTGGTTAATAAATAACTTCATCATTTTCCAGTAAATTCACTTTTTTTAATATTATATTATTTTATGATCGTGATCAGAGGATAAAAACATCATGTACCATTTCTTTTGTTGGAAATGTTGAAAATCTCGTCGCCAAACCAACTGACCCGAGATTAAGCAGAGTAGGTAAAACCGCCGGTTGCCCCAGGCTCTTATAAGAAATGCAGCCCCGGACTCGAACTCCGAACCTAGCAAACAAGTCCTAAGCCCTTTGCCACCAAGCTACACCCCTTGTGAATCATATACCACTTCTATACACTCTAGATGTCCCTTTCTATAATTTCAATAAACAGCTTACAGCTAACATGAGCCAAGAGGTACATAATCATAAATAACCTATTAGATTATATCTATTCTATAATTTTATTCACATCCGCAATTGAAATCTCATATTCATAATTTATTCATATCCATTAAAATTTTCGGGTCAGTATCCACATCCGTCAATCAATGCGAATATTCGTATATATCTAAAATATCCACAAACATATATCTAATATCCAGTACAACTAATTCATTTAATACAAATCTAAACAATTTAATATAAATTTATTCAGTGTATTTTTGAAATTTCAATACAATTATCACATATAAAGTTACAATTAATACCACATTAGCAATTTAACACAATTTTGAAAATCAATTTCAGTATAAAAAAATTGTACATTCTCATATTTAAGTGTTAGATGGATAGTGCATATCCGATATTGATATCGGCAAACATTCAATATTCATTCTGAATATATCCGCAATCTATTCACTATCCATTAAACTTTAGATATATGTTAGTATTTGTCCAAATTGCAATCTCTACTCATAAACTGTTAGATCAGATTATGTACTATGTTTCTCAAGTGTGCATTAGCAAATCTGCCATACGAAACTCTACCTTGTGCCTCCATAGAATGTTGCTCAAAACCGAGGCAAAAACTTCGCCTCTCTCTCTTTGAAGACAAATCTTTTCAGTCCCTTGGAGTTTTTAGGTTCTGATTTTTATTATTTACATTTCTGTTATGGTATCAGCTTGTGTGCTTTAATGTTAGTTTCAATTCACAAACAAAACAAACCATTGTAAGTTTTCACCTGAATTTTTTGTCTAGGGTTTCATTTGCAAAATACCCACTTGGTTTTTTGTTGTAACTTCAACAATAAACCAAACAATATTATGAGCTGTTGTAGCAGTCTTAGGTTGTTGGGGGTAGTTATGAAGTTGTAGCAGTGAAATTTGTTGTTTCTGAATTAGATGGGTATTAATAGCAACAATTATGTGGAAACACCTAAATGGCTAATAGGGTTTCCCTTGGCCCCCGAGTTTCATCCTACGGATACCGAATTTGCTGACCCAATTGCTTATATATCAAGAATTTAGAAGGAGGCTAGTGCTTTTGGCATATGTAAGATCGTTCCACCATTGCCAAAACCCTCGAAGAAATACGTTTTCGGTAACTTGAGAGAGTCACTTTTGAAGTACCCGGAGTTGGGTTCTGAGGCGAATTTGTTGGACGTTAGTAATGTGGCGAAGTGGGTTGTCGTGGAAGTGGTAATGAAGGGGAGGCTAGGGCAGTTTTTATGACTAGACACCTGTAGTTGGGACAGTGTGTGACAAGAATTAAAGAGGTTAATAATGAAAATCTGCAGTTAGGTGTACCGTGTACATAAGCAAGTGTGGCAAAGTGGGGAAGTATATACCTTGGAACAGTTTGAGTCAGAGTAAAAGGCTTTTGCTAGGAGTTTATTGAGTATGATTAAGGAGGTTTCACCTTTAGTTGTAGAAGCATTGTTTTGGAAGGCATCTTCAGAGAAGCCTATAAATGTGGAGTATGCAAATGATGTGCCTTTATCAGGTTTTGGGGAACTGGAGGGTCAATTTTGAAAATTTCATAGATGGAGGAGAAAGGTGGCATCTTGGAAATCTTATCGGAATAGAGGAAAGGATACTGAACTAGAAAGTGCAAGAAATTGCATAATGATCGGATTACAAATTCTTCTGGTAAGACTGATCCCACTATGTTCTTAGAGACACCCAGCTCAGCTACACCTCCATCTTCTATTCCATAAAATTCACGATCTTCTAGATGAAAGAGTGTAAATTGTAGTAATGAAGTGGAAGGTACTGTTGGTTGGAAGCTTTCAAACAGCCCTTGGAATCTGCAAGTCATTGCACGCTCACCTGGATCACTGACACGTTTCATGCTAGATGATATCCCAGGTGTTACTTCTCCCATGGTTTATATTGGTCTGTTGTTCAGCTGGTTTGCTTGGCATGTTGAAGATTATGAGCTTCACAGCATGAATTTTCTTCACACTGGCGCTCCAAAGACTTGGTATGCCGTCCCAGGAGATCATGCATTTACTTTTGAGGAAGTTATTTGGAATAAAGCTTATGGCGGTAACATTGACCGTTTAGGTATGTCAATTTTTAATTCTTGTTATTTTTCAAATTTTTTTTTTTAGCATAATAAGGGGTTAAATTCTGATTTTTGTTTCAGCAATACATATTAGTCAGAGGTTAATCTCTGTGATATAGAAAGATGGAAAAACAATCTGGTATTTCTACACCACTGGGTTTGCCATGATTAAAAACAATCTTTGTAACTTCACGTTCTTGAGTCTTGACTTGTGCCAAATTAGGTTATCCCCTGATAGATAAACCTAATCTTGTGGGGAGAACAATTTTGGACCTAGTTGGTCAGTATTTCGTGTTTTATGGTTGTTGATAATTTTGATAATTTCTTAAGTTACGATCAAATTTCAGTTCATTTGAATATATGTTTCTGCAGTTTACAATATGATATGAACTAAAGAATTATTGTTGCTTTAGGAATGTATATAAGTCTGACCATTGACCACTGGCTTTTTAGTAGGATTTTTCATTTTAAATTGGAATTTGTTACTTAAATATCATTTTGGTTGCTGATTCCCAGTTTCCTGTATTTCTAGCTGCTCTCTCATTATTGTGTGAGAAGACGATTCTCATATCACCCAAAGCATTCCTTGTTGTAGGTTAGTTGCTTTTTATTTTTTATTTTTTATTTATTTTCAAATTAATAGCAAACTCTACACGTTCTGATGTTCTTTTTAGCATTTCATGGATGTGATCTATTTATTTCATATATGGTGACTTGGATGTTTTAACGCCGTTGGATAATGCATAACTAAAAGTAATATGGATGAACTTGTTTGCAGTTTTAGTTTACAACCGGAAGAAAACCAGCCTATTCCTTCCCCTATAGGAGCATGTTCTGAAGTGCGCAATGGGACTTTTTGTTTGAAGAAAAATTGGATGTTGACATGACAATAGGTAATGAACTTGGAAAACAGGCCCTGACAATAAATGCAACTATCGCGGAACCAAAACCCAGTTCTTTGACACTAATAAATCAGCCTACACCTGCCGTGATCCAAAAGTACTCTAGAACTCGAAGAGGGTCCTACTCTGCAGCAAAATTGTGCAATGGCAATGAAGCACGTTCGCTAAAGATGACAAAGAGATGGAATGCAATGAGTCAAATTTGGAAGATCCCAGCTCTAATGCTGGAAAAGGAAGAAAAAGGAAGAGAGAATTGGAGCAGTTAACAGAGAGAGTTTAATGGCAGTGGGTTTATTAGGAGAATAGGAGTCCTTGTGAAGGATTGAGGCCACGGGCTGCAAAAGATGCTGCTAAACAAGTGAGTTTGACATCCAAAAGATTGCTGAGAAGCCCACTACGAAGACAATGAAAAAACTTTCAAATGTTTCAGCTCCTTTCCGGGATAAGAAAAATATCTTAATGGGGCAACACAGGTGTGATTAGAAGGCTGCCACATGAGTTTTGACACGAAGAGAGAACAATCTTTGCACAAACGCAACCGCTGGCATGAAGGGTGTGGGAAGAGGTTTAGCTCCCACGATTATGCGCTAATTTATCAGCGCGTTCATGATGATGAGAGGCCGCTAAAGTGCCCATGGAAAGGTTGTTCTATGTCATTCAAGCATGCTTGGGCTAGGACTGAGCATATACGAGTGCACACAGGCGAGCGGCCATACAAATGCAAGTTTGAGGGTTGTGGCATTTCTTTCAGGTATGTATCTGACATTAGCAGGCATAGACGGAAAACAGGACATTACCAAAACTAATCTGCCTGGAGATTCCTTGTAAATTAGGCAGGTCTTGGAAAATATGGACACGAGCTATGAAGATTCTGGGGCCAAAGAGGCCTGCAAATAATGTATTATAAACTCTTTTTGAGTGATGTTTCTGAGATAGTGAATATAAATATTTTTACAAACATTTATTGCTAAGCCCACCACTGGGCCCAGTGGCAGATTCTTCAATCATTTGAATGCAATGATAGTTTTTTTTTGAAAAGAAAAAAAAAAAAAAAAAAGCCTTTCATTTTTATCTTTCTGGAATTTTCTATCTGTTTATTTTTCTGGTATAAAAAAAAATTGAAGCTTTCAAGAAAGTTTTTTCATATTGTTGGGATGGTCAAATCATGTAGCTTCATATATTGATTGTCAAGATTGGTCTCCTTTGTTAAATGGATTAGAAGGAAGGATATGGAGGAAGAAACACTGATTAGACCGAGACTTGAATGACAACAAGAGACGGAGGCCAATAGACATCTAGTAACCTTGGGAAGAAAAGGGATTAGTTAGTTCATTTTGTATCCAAATGGTGGGATGACTTTCTTTTAGGAGTTGGTAAATTAACCGAATCGAATCGAATCAAAAATATCAATTTAGTTCGGTTTTTCGATTTATGTTCGGTTTATGTTTGCATTAAACCGATCAGTTTGGTTCATTTCAGTTTGAATCGAATCGTGAATCGAATCCATAAAACAATCGGTTTGTAAAATCATGAACCGAACCGATCGAACTAATCGATTTGATGGTTAATTCTTTTTAAAAAAAAGTTCGGTTCGGTTCGGTCCATTAGGTTCCGATCGATTCTTAATTTCTTGGACGGTCAATTTTCGATTTCATTAACCGAACCCACCTTTGCCCACCCCTATTTTCTTTTTATCAAAAAATAAAAAAAATGGGACTATTGTTAGGTTACTTGTGAAGAGGGCTTGGGTTAATTGTAAGCTTGAGAATAATCTAGAGTGAGTGATTAAATTCTTCCTTGGCTTGTATTTGATTTATTTATTTATTTATTTTATAAAATAAGGACATGTATAGAAAATTAAAAAAAACGCGAATTTTATTATATTAAAAAATAAAAATAAAAATAAATTTTAATGTGCCAACTATTAATTAAGTGAGGATAATATTAATTATTAAATAAAAAATTTAAATAAATAAATAACCAGCCTGAGAGTCTGAGACAAGTGTAGTAGTAGTAGTAGACTAGTAGTGTATAAAGCTGACTCCGAAAGCAAAATCATTTCTCTCCCACTCTCTAGAAAAGTAAAAAGAAAAATGGCCGCCGCAGCACCGCCGCCGCCGCCGACTCCGGCACCAGAACCCTCAATGACACTGGAAGACACAGCTTCCCGTACCCATCCACTCTTCTCCCGCATCCGCCTCGCGACTCCGGCCGACGTCCCCCACATCCACAAACTGATCCACCAAATGGCCGTCTTCGAACGCCTCACCCACCTCTTCTCCGCCACCGAATCCTCCCTCTCCGCCACCCTCTTCAACTCCCCACCCTTCACTTCCTTCACCATCTTCCTCCTCGAAGTCTCCCATTCCCCCTTCATCACTCCCCATTCTTCTCCGTTCCTTCCTCTCGACGGCGTCGTGAATCTCGAGCTCCCCGTCGACGACCCAGAGCGGGAAAAATTCATCTCCGACGAAGCTCGCGACGTTACCGTTGCTGGGTTTGTTTTGTTTTTTCCGAACTATTCGACGTTTCTGGCGAAACCCGGGTTTTATATTGAGGATATTTTTGTGAGGGAGTGTTATAGGAGGAAGGGTTTTGGGCGAGTGCTGTTATCGGCCGTGGCGAATCAAGCCGTGAAGATGGGGTATGGGAGAGTTGAATGGGTTGTGCTTGATTGGAATGTGAGCGCTATCAAGTTTTATGAAGAAATGGGTGCTCAAGTTTTGAGTGAAAAGAGGATTTGCAGGTTGACTGGTGACGCTCTTGAGGCTTATGGTAATGCTAATATTTAAAATTTAAATATCGAATTTTATTATTGGTTTTGTGACTCGGTTTATGTTTGGTGATGGTTTTAATCGTGCTGGTTTGTTTTATCAAACTGGGTACGGTGAATTTCTGGTTTTAAGGATGTAGTTTAATGGATGTTATTTCATATTATCAATCCAATGTTGGATTTTATGCTTTGTTTGTTGTTTCAATCTTTGTGATTATGCTTATAGGGTTGTAGTTTTGTTTGTTTCTGGTGAGAAATTTACTTAGTTCTTTCTCAATTTATGATTTTGGAAAAAATGTAGTCAATGCTGTCTGCATTTGGTGACTGTAATGAGATAGCAGGGTTAAGGTTTGACAATTTGAGCCTATGATGTCAAAGGCCGTTGGTGGGTCAAGGCGTTTTGATAGTTTAACCTGCCCAAACGCACTTAAGAGGGCGGATTGACTGATCAAATTTGTAAAATGTTATCTAATATATAAAGAGTTATAATTTAAAAATCCCCAAGTCCCGCCCATAGCCGCTTAGGCAGCTGTTTGAAAATCCCGTCTAAATACGTTTAGGCAGCGTCTTTAACAACATAGGTTTGAGGTGCATTTAGAGATTGGATTTGTTTTCCCTTATGAGGAATCTGACACGGTTTAATGTGGGAAGGGATCATATGATTAAACCCAAGTATGTCCAAACCTGAAAGGACGGGGTTTATGTGTGTGAATTGAGAATGTGGTACAGTCGCATTTGATCAAATCCTTTGCTCTGCCTGTTACCGATTGCCTGCTACAACTTGTGGAGCTTTAGACTGTGTTGCTAGGAGGGAGATAGGGAGGGAAAGGGAAGAATAGAAAGGAAAGGCTAAGAGTAATCAAAAGTGCTCTTTCCAAGGAAGGGAAGGGGAGGTGATAAGAGAGATGTTAATTCTCATATATCTATCAAGGGACCTGCATTAGGTATTGAGCTAAGATTTTTGTTGAATATTTTTTTTTTTTTTTAAATTGTATTTGGTAGTGTGAGTTCCATTTTTATTGGCATGTGTCTGTGACAAAACAAGTTCAATTGAGTTGTAATCTTTCATGAAGATCTTTGAGCAATTGGACTGGTTTCTGGCTGCTGTGCATCAGACATGCGTTCGTGGTGCGTTCGTTGCAGTGTTCGAACGATTAGCGTTAGTGCTGCGTTCGTTTGTGGGTTCGAACGTGTGGCGTTAGTGGCACGTTTTTTATTGGGTTCGAACGGGAACATTCCAGAGAGCAAACGTTCGAGGCACGTTCTTGTGGGGTTCGAACGGGAGCATTCCAGAGAGCTCACGTTCGTTGTGCGTTCGATTGATGTTCGAACGAGTCTTCACAGAAAGGGCGCGTTCGTGTAGCGTTCTAGTAAGCGTTCGAACGCGACTGCGATCTGAACGCGTTTTTGGCCTGCAAAACCCTAGGTTTTCACCATACCTATAAATATAACCCTTAGCCGCCATTCTCATGAGTTGAAGCATATTTCTCTTGAGCCAAATCTCTCAAAGCTTTCAACTCTCTTTGATTTCACCTTGAAGACTCTTTGAATCTTATGTCTTATTTGTTAATGGTGAAATCCTTCTTTGATAAACCTTCAACACAACTTAACCCAAAATCCCCAATCCTTTAGAGTTCTATAGGAGGAGTTTTGGTAGTCGGAGTTCCGGCGTCATTGGTGATATAATCTACTCAGAGACTTCAGAGGTTCTGAAGAAAACCGTGGGTCGCGGGCTTGAGGAGTTGCCTTGAGTTCTTGCAGTATAGAGGTACTTGAGTCGGTGAATTGCCACCTTAGGTCTTGACCATCGCTGTAAGTTTTTCTCGATATAGTGGATTGGGCTAGTAGCCGATATACCCGGAGTGGTTTTTTACTCGGAAGAGTTTTCCACTTCGTCACCAAAATTACTTGTGTTGATTTTGTGTGGTTTGCTTATAATTGCTGCTTTAATTATTGTTATTGTTTTTACATTTGCAGCTTATTATTTTAGTTGGTTGAATTGTTAAATTGCCTGTTGCAATTCCATAGTAGCAGTAACAGGACTTGTCCTGCTTATTGTTTGTAATTCCGCATAGGGTCAGAACTAGGATAACCCCGAATTTTCAATTGGTATCAGAGCCTGAACTCGATCCTTGACCCATTAGCTATGGAGCGTAGTCAACCCTTAAATTGTCCGCCATTTTTTGATGGCACGGAATATTTGCATTGGAAGGTTCGCATGAGAGCTTTCCTTAAGTCCTTAGATGAGAGGGTCTGGATGACTGTTGAATACGGGTGGAAACCTCCCGTTGTTACTGTTGATGGGGTCACTTCCCCTAAAGACAAATTGACCTGGACCAAGGACGAATTTGATGCTAGCAATAGGAACAGCAAAGCTGTTAATGCCATACATGGTGCTGTCTGTTCTGCTGAGTTTAGGAGAATCTCAATGTGTGAGATAGCCAAGGATGCTTGGGACATTCTGCAGACTGTGCAGGAGGGCACATTGTCTGTTAAAAATAATAGACTCCAGGATTTAGCCACTAGGTTTGAGGTCGCCAAAATGAAAGATGATGAGACCTTTGATGAATTTTATGCTGAGATTAACGATATCGTTAACTCTAGTTTTAACCTAGGTGAGACTATACCTACGAATAGGATAGTTAGGAAAATCCTGAGATCCCTACCTGATAAGTTCCTACCCAAAATCACCGCCATCGAGGAAAGCAATGACCTCGATCAGCTTAATTTAGATGAACTCGTAGGAAAGCTGCAGGTTTATGAGAAAAAGCTTCCTGGTTTTAGAGAGCCAAAAACGTTTGCGATGAAAATCGCTAAGGAAGTTGTGCATGATACGTCTGGTGATGGTGATACCATCACGGATCGTGACTTGGCCTTGTTTGCAAAGAAGTTTAAGAAATTTCTTAAACTTAAGAAGAGTGGTCATAGCAGTAATAGGGATAGGGAGGATAGGCCTAAAGAGAATAGGCATATCATGAGTGAGTCTAGAGAGGATAGGGATAATAGATCCCGTGGTGCCCAATGCTATGAATGTGAAGGATATGGGCACGTTAGATCTGTGTGTCCCACATATCTTAGGGCTAAAGGCAAGAAAGCCATGGCAGCATCTCCTAGTGATTCAGAAGGTGGTTACTCTTCTGATGAGTCTCCTAAAGGCAAGAAAAATTTTATTGCCTTTACTGCTAGTGTGACTGGTGAGAGAGAGATTGTGGTTAATGATGATGATTCTGAAGTCTCTCTTGATGAGTCTGTAGATGAGGAAAGTCTTCAGGTAGCTTATGTTGAACTGTTTAATGAGAGTTTAGCTACTAAGAAGACTAACATAGAGGTCAATAAAAGGCTGAAAGCTGTTGAGCTAGAAAAGAATGAAGCTCAAGCCAAATTTGAGCAAAGCCTTTTGATGGTAGATGACCTGGAGGAGAGAAATAGAGGTCTAATTAATAGGGTCCAAATATTAGAAACTGAACTTGAAGATACTAGAACCCAATTGTCTGTATTTTCTAGTGAGAATAAAAATGTGGACCGTATGTTAGGAATTATTTCTGAGCCTAACTGTGAGAAGGCTTCTACTTCCAAAGCTGTGCCTGTAGCAGCTAAACATGACTTAGGCAAGAAACATGTTGAGTGTAGTCATGTTATTCCTCCATTTATTCCTCGTCCTGTGACCCAACCTCGATCTAGAGGTATTGTGGGTAAACCTCGCTCTCATCCGAGGTTTGTGCCTGTGTGCCACCATTGTGGCAAGGCGGGACACATTAGGCCTAAGTGCTTCATGCTTCACAAGCAAAAGAAGAGGCCTAAAAAGGTGTCACCTAGATTTGACTCTTCAAATCTAGCTTCTCAAGTTTCTGCACTAACCAAACAAGCTCAATTCTTGAGTGAGAAACTTGCTTTGTTGTCTGGGAACTCTCATGTGGAAGAGGCTCCTAGAAAGGTTTGGGTGAGGAAGCAAGATGAATTTCCATCTTCTTCTGCCTGTCCTGATGGACATTTTGAGAGTACACTTCGGTGTAACTCTGCTTGAAAGATGCATTTTTATTTTCTCATTGCTTGTGTGTGTGCGTGTGTTTTATGTTTTTACACGTTTATTTTGTTTTCACAGCATATGGGTGTGTGTGTGTCTTCTTTTTGTTTTATATCCCTTGGTATATAGGATGGAAACCCGGACATAAATTTCATAGCCGATTCCGAATGGACGGTAGTATGATCTGCACTCGGGATACAACTCCACGTATCATTGGATATTTTACAAGCCTGTTTGTGTCTTTATTTTTATTGTGCCTTAAAACTGAAAAAATCAAAAAAAATTATATATTTTGAAAAAGACCAAAAATATTTTTATGGCTTGTTAGAGCATGAAAAGCTTATGCATGTGATCCTGATATGTAGGATATATGATTATGCATGTATGATATGCTTTTATTTTTCTTGATGCTCTATATACATGAGTGTGTGTGATAAAAACCTTTGGTATATCTTATGCTTGCACTTTCACATACACGTTTTTATTTTGTCAAGGCTTGGTCGCATGTATGAGTTTTTGGAATGGCAATCTAATCTCTTCCATGCTTTGTTTGCTTAATAGTGTGACCTTTTGACTAGATGACCTTGCTATCCCCTTGTAAAACCAAAAAGAATTCAAAAAAAATTGAGACTCAAGTACAAAAGAGCCAAAATGGCCAAATTCAAAAGATAAGGGCAAAAACCCTTCACTCGAAAGAGTTATTAAATATGAGCTCATGATATTTCTGGGGTGAATAATATAGCATGCAACCAATGTTGCTTATTTTCAGGTCCTAGTGGTGTTGGGTTTGAACACATATTTTGTGGACTTGGTATGTTTAGAGATGGATTTCTTTGGCTGTGTCCAGCTCATAAAATAAGGTCTTAAGCCTTGATTCGTTATGCACTTTATTTTTCCACGCAAGTGCTTTATATGCTTTGGTGTTTATGGCATATGCATAAGTGTTGTATTTAGCCTCTTTTAAAATGATGCATATTGTTTCATGTCATAAACAGCTGAATACTGACTGGGTATCATTGTGTCAGCTTTACATGCTGTTTCAGTCAGTTTTTGACAGGATTTTTATTTATCTCAGTATGTGCTTGTGTGTGCTTCATGTTATTGCATACCAATTTTTTCTTTCCTGTGCACTTTTCTGAGTTGTGGTTTACTTCCCGTATGTGATTTTGCTAACTGTATGTACCTGTTAGTGAGGGGGAGTAATTCCTGTTTGTTTATGCTCTTACATGTGTTTTCTCCTATTCTCCTGTTATTTTTCCTGTTTCTTTTTATCCTTTGTCATTTCGTGACAAAAAGGGGGAGAGTCATATATTAAGGGGGAGAGCCTTAATATATAGGAGTGAGTCGTAGAATATCCTTTAGATATCTCCGTTTTAAGGGGAGTTAAGATTAAGGGGGAGAGGTATTTCTACTTGTACATGCATGAGATTTTTACATGCTTTATGGTTTACTTGATTATCCCAATGCTTTTCACGGTATATTGTTGTTTATGGATGTTTCAGGTAGCAGGTATGTTGCTGCGGTGGCATTTCTTCCAAGACTACTTTGTTAGGTGTTAGATCGAGTCCTTTGTAATAAGTCACTGTTTTGATGGTTGACAGTTGACTATTTGCTTTTTGGGTCTATTACCGTAGTCTTTGTATTAGGTAGATTGTGAGTTCCATTTTTATTGGCATGTGTCCGTGACAAAACAAGTTCAATTGAGTTGTAATCTTTCATGAAGATCTTTGAGCAATTGGACTGGTTTCTGGCTGCTGTGCATCAGACATGCGTTCGTGGTGCGTTCGTTGCAGTGTTCGAACGATTAGCGTTAGTGCTGCGTTCGTTTGTGGGTTCGAACGTGTGGCGTTAGTGGCACGTTCTTTATTGGGTTCGAACAGGAACATTCCAGAGAGCAAACGTTCGAGGCACGTTCTTGTGGGGTTCGAACGGGAGCATTCCAGAGAGCTCACGTTCGTTGTGCGTTCGATTGATGTTCGAACGAGTCTTCACAGAAAGGGCGCGTTCGTGTAGCGTTCTAGTAAGCGTTCGAACGCGACTGCGATCTGAACGCGTTTTTGGCCTGCAAAACCCTAGGTTTTCACCCTACCTATAAATATAACCCTTAGCCGCCATTCTCATGAGTTGAAGCATATTTCTCTTGAGCCAAATCTCTCAAAGCTTTCAACTCTCTTTGATTTCACCTTGAAGACTCTTTGAATCTTATGTCTTCTTTGTTAATGGTGAAATCCTTCTTTTTGATAAACCTTCAACACAACTTAACCCAAATCCCCAATCCTTTAGAGTTCTATAGGAGGAGTTTTGGTAGTCGGAGTTCCGGCGTCATTGGTGATATAATCTACTCAGAGACTTCAGAGGTTCTGAAGAAAACCGTGGGTCGCGGGCTTGAAGAGTTGCCTTGAGTTCTTGCAGTATAGAGGTACTTGAGTCGGTGGAATTGCCACCTTAGGTCTTGACCATCGCTGTAAGTTTTTCTCGATATAGTGGATTGGGCTAGTAGCCGATATATCCGGAGTGGTTTTTTACTCGGAAGAGTTTTCCACTTCGTCACCAAAATTACTTGTGTTGATTTTGTGTGGTTTGCTTATAATTGCTGCTTTTTATTATTGTTATTGTTTTTACATTTGCAGCTTATTATTTTAGTTGGTTGAATTGTTAATTGCCTGTTGCAATTCCATAGTAGCAGTAACAGGACTTGTCCTGCTTATTGTTTGTAATTCCGCATAGGGTCAGAACTAAGGATAACCCCGAATTTTCAGGTAGTTTTTAGATAAGAACTTGTAAATAATTGAATTTTAACCGTCTATTGCTACATTTACATAAAGATTATAAAAAATTGAGTACAAAAAACATATGGATCCAAACTCCTTTTTCCAGTCAGAAGCTCAAGAAGTAATATGATACAAACCTAGGGGTATAATTCATCATTAAAAATCGATTTGTAAAGAGAGGGACATCCACAGCGGGCCCCATAACCAGTTGGGTGACTTTGCGGATCCCGTTTTCGGGTTGCAGCCCTCCCCATTCCCAAATCGTCCCGTCTGGCTGTCCACAACTATAGCAATCTCATATTATGTGCGGTGCGACCGATCCCATACTCCGATATCAATTGATACGAATACATGAGTATAATTCATCCTTAAAAATTAGTTTGTAAGAAAGAAGAGAGCCATGTGTTTATTTATATTCATATATATGGGATTTAGGATTCCAACATAATCCGCTACTCATCACTGAAATCAACAGTGATGTGAAATGGTTGTTGGTTTGATATCTCTGGAAACAACTGGCCTGGAGAATCCAACATGAAGATATGCAACTGCATTAGCAATCTCCATTGCAATCTTTAACCTCTGTTTCAATAGTAAGGGCTCAGAATGGGATCGACTAGGATCATGAATCCGATTATCAAGAGTCCCATATGCTACAAATTCGTAAACTAGTATGGAGATTTGAGTTTTCTAATTGAATTGGGATTTAGTATAGAGCTAAATTTATGTTGACCACTGCATCAACATTCAGAAGATAAGTGAAAACGAATTTTGATACTTCCTAAACATTCTAAAAATATAAGAACATTAGTGTGACTCATTTGGGATGCAAATGCTATAAAATTAGAATAATATTCCTTTTATGCCCAATACTTCATAAAATTAGAATAATATGTAAATTCTCACAAATAAATTTACAAACCCCTCACTATAGCTACAATGATCTACAGTGAATCACTGTAGCTATAGTGAGGGGGGTTGTAAATTTGTTTGTGAGAATTTTAGTTAGAGTATCATTTTCCTTTGGTCTTTATGATAGTTTTGGTTTCCGTGTATGACATCATTTTTCCTTCATAAACCTAAGAAAGATATCATCTGAAATTTAAATAAGATAAAAGTGGGATGTGTGGTTAAAGAATAAAATCTTACGTCATTTATAGATTTGAGATAGGACATGAATTTTCAGGTCTATTGTTAAGGATTGGTTTAACAGAATCTAAAGTCAACGATAATTAAATTATTAATATTTTAAAATAATTCCAATAAAGAATTAAAATAAAACTTTCATAGGGTGGAGCTAATTAAACCTACCATTTTTCCTCTCTAAAGCCTCATTTTTAAATTAAGATTTCATTATTATAATAATTTTTAATAAAATCACTTAATTGACAAGAAAAAAAAAAGGAATAAGAAAAAAGAGTTTATCATTTACTAACGAAAACGGATAAAAGAGAATGAAATTGAGAGTTTAATTAACAAGGTTAATATTCTTCATTTTTCTTCTCTTATTCTTTTGTGTAGGGGCAAAAATGTAAAAGGAGTAGGGGAAAATGGGGTAATTTCCAAACAGATGGGGTAGATGGTATATTTTCCAAACAGTAAGGGGAAAGTTTTGACTGGCGAAACGGTGTCGCATAATCTTGTGGTATTGTAAAGTAAGCGTTTTTTGATAAAGCCCTGAAGCTGAAATCTATTAATTGGATTATCTGACACATAAACCCCCCTATCTAATGTTATTGAACAAAACCACCACTAAAACCCTTAAATCCCTTATCTTCAATACCAAAAATTCAAGCTTTAATTCCCTTTTAATAGAATCTCAGAGAAAGTCACCACCTTTCACACACACTCAAAACCAAACTATGTAATTGTGTATATGAAATGGAAGAAAGTTTTATATTTGGATTCAATTGTAAGCATCCACAAGTCCCCAGAGCTCAAACCCATCATTGCTTTGAAAAATGTTATTGCCCAAGAGCTCTCTTGTTCAATCCCAGTCTCTGATATTTCAAAAAGAGGGCTTGAGTTTGATATTCCTATAAAAGTTGCTAGGTTTTTGAGAAAATACCAATCATTCTTTGAAGAGTTTACAGGTCCTTTGTATAATTTGCGTTGGGTTAGATTGACCCAAGATGCTGTTGAGATTGATAGAGAAGAGAAAAGGGTATATGAAGAGTGTAGGGAGGATTTGAGAGAGAGGTTGAAGAGGTTTGTTTTGATCAGTAAAGAGAAGGTTTTGCCTTTGAAGATTATTAAAGGAATGGAGTGGTATTTGGGATTGCCTAGTGATTTTTTTGGAGCATTTTGAACATAATCTTGATGGGTCATTTAGGTTTGTTGAAATGGAAGATGGGTTGAAAGGATTGGCTGTTGAGAGTAATGGGGAAGAAAAAGTGTTGTCAGTGTTGCAAAGAAATGCCATGAAAAGAGGTGGTGTGTATGTTGGAGAATCAAGGGAGCCTATTGGATTTCCCTTTTTTGCTCCAAAGGGTTTAAGGTTGAAGAGAAAGATTGAGCATTGGTTTCATGAGTTTCAAAAGGTTCCTTATGTACCACCATATGAAGATTATTCGCATTTGGATGCTGATAGCGATGCAGCTGTGAAAAGAATTGTGGGGTTTCTTCACGAGTTGCTTAGTCTCTTTGTTGAGCATTCAGCTGAGAGGAATAAGCTTTTGTGTCTGAAGAAGTATTTTGGGTTGCCACAGAAGGTTCACAGGGCATTTGAGAGGCATACGCATATATTTTATTTGTCTTTGAGGAACCACACTTGTACTGCAATTCTTAAAGAGCCTTTCCGTGATAAGTTTGCTATAGAGGAGCATCCGTTGGCAAAGGTAAGAAAGAAGTATATTAAGTTGCTTAAGAAATCAAATGTGACTTTAAAGAATAAGAGGCTGAATAATCGGAATGACAATCAAGGGAATTTGGATCATGAAGATGAAGAAGGAAGAGAAATAGCATATTGTTGTTCTGTGTAAATGATTCTTCTGTGGTTTAAGTAGAGCTGATAGTTGATTGAAAAAACGGAGCAGCCGTACTGTTGCAAGAAGTCCATTCTGCGTATATCCATGCCACGGGCCACGCCATCCATTTTACGAACTTCGTTAATGACTATGTAGGCTTTGTGGCCACCAATCACCTCCTCCTGTTTCTTGCCATCTTTCCACAGCTATGACACAAATGCCTTCAGTAAGTAGAGGAACAAATTGAGAACAAAAATGATATGGAAACAAAATGGGAGGACTAAAACTTATTATAAAATACATGTACTATGTATTAAAAATGTTTTTTTTTTTTAGCAACAAAGTATATATATACTTAATGATTAGTTGTAGTACTCGTTTAATCTCCATATCACTGTTCGTTAGAGAACCATAAAATCAGATCAAGCATTAGAGTTTTAACTTGAGATTGGTGCTTAGTTGAGATCAGTGGCAAAATAAATGATATTTTTTCCAATTTTGAGTAGAAATTACCAAAGAAGTTTGACTTGAGTAGCATACTATGCTCATTTCTGTCAGTAACAACCCGAAAACAAGTTCAAAAAATGTCCATTGAAAAGGGAATTTTACCTGAATGGTTGGCATTTTCTGCATGGATTTTGGAGTTCATCACAAGCAGACACATGAAAAAGAAAAAAATCAAGTGTCAATCACCATTCTGCAGATATATAAAACTGAAGATCATTTAACTCAAATGGCAGTGTAAATGCACCAACAAAAGCTCACTCATGATTGTGAATATGTTTGAGACACAATTCATTAAGATTGAATTTTACAGATTAGATCCAATATGTTGAAAGGTTGGTATATATATATATATACTAGTGCGTGCCTGTGCCTACGGCACGGTGTTACAGAATTTACAGAGAGATTAAAATTATGTTATTTAATTTGTTTATAATGAAATGATTTTATTTTTTAATTAATTGATTTTATTATTTAATTTATTTGGTAGTTTTCATTTTCTATTAATAAATGATTTTATTCTTTAATTTATTTGGTAGTTTTTATTTTCCATTTTTATAGAGATTCTATAATGAAATGATTCTTTATCAGCCGTTAGATTATAATGAAATGATCTGAGCCGCCAATTAAGCCACATAAAGAGAGCATTTGGATTCATTATCTCTCTTAATCATGACCATTCGTTACACTCTTTCCTCCTACATCATTGTGCTTTATAATATAGATATATAGCATATTGTAATTAGATTAATTTTTTTATTAAATCTAACAGGATCAAATGGGAACCGCTAACAGATCTTACCCAACCAGCCTTGACAACTACAAAAGTCAGTTGTTACTATAACAAGAAAAACCTCCACCCATTGTTTGACGCCAATCAAATTTAATCTTGACTAACATGATCTGTTCAAGCCAATTAGTCCCACATTTTTGCTGCATATGCCAATCAAGTTTCACAATTGACATCCAATAATGAACAGTTCACCAGGAGATCGTATGGTAAATTTTTTTTTTTTTTTAAAAAAAAGTTTGGATGGATTAGAAACTTAACCCACTAAACACTAATCCTTTGTTGGAGTTGGTACTCGGCATACCGATTTCTCATGTATTTCCTTGTAAATACGTGTATGAACAATATTTTGTTATGAATAAAATTTACAGTTTCGTCAATATATTATCTTAGAAATGGTAAAAACGTGTTTGACCTAGGAATGATTAAGTTATAACGTAATTGTAAAAGCGTCGCAATTGACATTGAGAAACGTTGTAACAATATCATTCTTAAACTGTTCCTCGTCAAGATTTATATTATTGGTCCGGAAGTAAACCCGAGAAATTGATACATGTCGTATATTGGAATATTAGTTTCTGGTGGTTTATCTCAGTGAGCCAAGAGTCTAGGGAGACTCGTATAGACATGTAGGTGTACATAGCGGATGAGTACTGAACGACTCACGAAAGATTCCTAATAGATGGTACGCTTACGTCAATAGGAACCTTCACGAGTTGAGTATCATAGTGGTCATTTGACTTGAGATACCATGGTGGATATATGAGTTATCATCTACACTTTGATGACAGTCACGTCTTTGACTTTTTTAGGTTAGACCTCCGCCTGTTCGTTGGGTGTGGACTGATGCTTATGATATCCGGTGATGTGTCCAGAGAGGATCCGTCAGTTCTGCGTACAGGATTTAGGCATCCACTTCATAAGATTGCGATTTATCAAATCCATAGCCATGGTACACTCGGAAATGAGTTCTGAGTGTTATTGAGAAATCGCGAATCTATACGTTGACTGGATAATACCTTATGAGATTTGACGATTATATCTATGTCTCTGGTATTTATCTGGATACCTATGACGGAAGGATTATACGTATGCGAAGGTCTCAGCTTGTATGGTTCAGCGAGAATATCTGTGGTTGTCATAATTTATGAGTGAGTAAATTATGAACACGGGATTTGATCCCGTGACGGATATACCTGAACTTAGAGAGTTTCACATAATCAAAAATACTCGTAGAGCACTAGATGACTTAAAACGAATAATATTGATTATTCGGAAATCGTTTAATGGTTAAACGAAAAATTACACATGTTGTGCATTCAGTGGTTTCCTAAATTAATATGTATGTGTATTAGATACATAATTTTCCAAAAAAAAAATTATTAGATACATAATTTGATTAGATACGTATTAATTAATTATCAAATATTTTTTTGGTACATATGTCAACCTTGAAAGTATTTTAACATTTATTGTAAATGTAGAAATACTTTATACATTTGATTAAATGGATTAATTAATTGAAGTGTTAATTAATTAATTAATTAACTAAATGTATTAGAGATTATTAAGTATATTATTCACATGTATAAGACATGTGTTGGATGCTTTATAATGTTGAATATGTGGCATGGTTGGAAACAATGGTAGTGAGATGAGATATTTGTTTTTATTTAATCAAATTATTTTGTTAAATAAAAAAAAAATTAATTTCTCTCTCCCACTAGCTAGAAGAATTGGCCAAGACTAAGAATTGAGAACTATTCCCATTTATTCAACAACAACCTAAAGAGAGAAAAACTAAAGACAGAGAAAAATTGGGAGATCAAAAATCAAGCAAAATAGGCTTAAAGGTATTGAAGTTTAAGGTAAGTTTATTAATCTTTAAGCTTGGAAATTATTTCCTTTTGATTTTTGATAATACATGTGATGTATTTTATTTTTCCATCTCTTGAATTTGGGTTTTTGGTTGTTGGATGCTTGTTGGGAAATTTAATTGCATGTGTGATTATTCTTTGAACTTAATAATTGTTATTTGAGTTCGATTTGATTTAGGAAATTAAAGTCGTCATTCTAGAATTTCTATGCCACTTTATAGAAACCTAGAATTGTTCTTGGGTGTTTTTTGAATGTGGTGAGACTTTAAGAATGTTGAATTGATCATTGTAATGTTAGATTGAAAGTCAATTTGGTGGAAATTTGGTTAATTTGATTAATTGAAATTTCTAGGGTTTATGCCTATCCAAATTGAGGCTTTTCATTATATGGATTAAATTGGATATATTAGATATATATTAATCATTTTGGTTGTGTTCTGGAAACACTTAAATGTGTAATTGACACTTTTGGACTAAAATGAGCAAAATGCAAAAGATTTGTCACTTTATGTATTTTCGGCTAAATGGGGTATTTGGGTAATTTCAAATTTGATTTGAAATTAAATATTAAAATAAATAGTTTGTTTTAATTGTCCAAAGAAAAATTTTTGAAATTCGAAAAATCGGATTTTTCACAACTAAAAGTTCATCAATTAGTAGATACGCTATATGAATTTTTTTTTACTATATTACTATATCCGAAATCATTATTTCATTAAAATCAATAAAAATCATTATTTCATTATTATATAAATATTGTCCCAAACTCTTATAAGAGTGCTATTCAGGGCTTGAATTTGAGACCAAACTCAACTTGGGACGACAACATAAATGATACTTTCATCTCATCACAATCTATTCTACACAAGAATGAAATTTCTCAATATTGTAGGCAAAAATTTCCCAGAATCTGAGTATTACAATTAGCTCCTCAAGCTCTCAACAATTTTGGAAAGGGCCGAATAACTTCCAATCACTGACGATACAACCCCTGCCACAATTATCATAACACAAAGACCAACCTACACAAAAGTAGTAACTAAGTAAGCATATACATATTACAGAATTGCAGTGAGCAAGCATCAATTATGCAGTAAATAAGCTCAAAATTTCAATATGAAGTGAGCATCAAGTGTTCGTATGCGAATACTGAACTTTTTGTGTAAGGTTCTTACCTGAATCCGCGTTGCCTTACCCCTCAAGATGCTCAAAAAACAAAGACAAGGAAGTATTAAGGTCTGCACATACATATACAAGTCTTTAAATCAATTCCAAATTAATAGCACTAGCCGAGGTTGAATGACTGAAATGGGAAAAGATAAGGCAACTTACCACGAGCATTGTGAGTAAGGATCCGATCAATGACATGACCAGACCTGAAATGATAAGAGAATTTACAAGTTATGTAATGCTGTCGAAGAGTAAACGAAGACGATATGACTTGGAGAGACTTACCGAAGAAGGGGATGGCAAGGCCAACAATCAAGGTTGAGATCACCAGTGCGGTTCTAATGCAGATAGCGTAAATGTGAGACTTGATATGGTTTGATGGTATCAGTTCCTCCAGACTCAATGCTACAGGAGAAATGGTTAATGCATATGTACTTCTAGTTAAGGAACCAAAAATTAAAGATCATCTCTTGGACAAATTTCTGAATGTTTTGGAAACAGCATAAATGTTCTTATTCAGACACCGAGTAGTCATCTTTGGATTAAGCTATGTCCAGTTTTGTACATTATTTGATTTTACTCAGAAAAAAGGATATTTGGTAAATGGGTTAACCACCTGGAAAAGAACAAGGAAAGTTCAGTAAAAGGATAAACCGATCTGAGTATCCATGGATGATAAATGATAATGTATTAGTAAATGCTGCAAACACAGATCTTTTAAAGACTTTGATACAAATGATTCATTAGCATACCGTAGTCCAAACAGCAATCTTTGTGGCAACCAAATCTTGCGGCATGTTGAGCGTGAACTGCGACAGTGTTGATTCTCCAAACATCGTGTACCCCATATAAGCAACTCCAGCATACATCAAGGTACAAATAAGAAAACTGCATTTACAACCGCAATTTCAGGTGAAATTAGGAACATTAGAATTAGAAGTTAATACACGAAACTAATAGAGCAAAATTAAAATCGTTAGAAGCATATGCAAGTACAAAAATTTGAATATTTTCTATTTACCATATTAAGAGGACCTTTGGAAATTGGTTAGGTTGTGCCATTGAAGTATAGATGTTTGGGAAAACAGCATGTCCAGAGTAGCAGTAACCATAGAGACCAATTGCAACAGGAAGAGTAGCAAGGTTCAGTGGTGTCCCTTTACTATGAATGTTGACTTGATCTACCAGACCAACCCAGAACAAGCAGAGGACCACTAAGACTGATGCAATGACTCCGCCGGCTGGAAACAGAGAAAAGCACAAATTATTGTTCTGTAAACAAGACCATCGAACCACCATGATTCAGTGAACTCCTATGTGTTGCAATTCCCAAAAGTATAATAAAACATATAGCTCCTGTTGTGATTCACCGATCACTTTAGAGAAGATTTGAGGAAAAACCGAATTGTATTTATTACTACAAGAATAATACACAAGTTTTACAACTAGAAAACTCACAAAAAAAAAACCTCACTCTCTGTCAAGCTTTCTACTTGAAGCTTATACACTTTGGGATACTTGGGATGGTTCTGAGGGCTCAAATTTATAGAGCCTGAAAACGTGTGCACTGTTCACACGTTTTCACAGCTCAACACACAGCTCAACACACACACGGTTTTGCTGACTTTAGCAACACTTCTATGTTGCTTTCTACTTTCGGTGGGCATGCTGGACTCTTGCTGGATTCTTCTTGCAAGCTGTTTCCAACAAATCTCCCCCTCGGTGAAGATTTCCCCCAAAATCTGAGCCGACCATCAATCACCCAAATCCGGATCCTTCAAAGGATCCTCCCCTGGCTGCATCTGTATGACTGCCTACGTACCCCGAGTTGGGATCAAGCCAATCGTAGTTCTCTGTATCATCTGACAGCTATCCTGGTTATGTCTCTGCACAACTCTAGCTTGTCCCGAACATTGTTCCTTTGTTGACATGTCGGCTGTGTCTCTGCACAGCACACTTCACTGCATCTCTGTACAGTATTCTCCTGCTATGTCTCTGCATAGTACAATCCACTGTGTCTCTGCACAGTAATCTTCTGTTGTGTTTCTTCACCCATTTGTTTCTCAGTGCCTTCTTGCCTTTGGGAAACTCTCTGGCTCCCCCACATCAGTAAGCAGAATATATTCAGATCCCGGATATCTGGTTGATGGAATCCTGCCTTGCTCAGATCTTCTGTCTGAGGTCCACTGGTTTCTGGAGGTCTGTCATCATCCATCTCTGTGAATGATCTTGCAGCTTCTAGTGGAGTGGGTTGCGGCTCCCCCTGCTCAACACTTTCTTCTGTAATCTCCGATGGAACAGGCTCTGTCTCCCCCTGCTCAACATCTCTATCTGCCTCCTCTGGTTCTGCTTCTGGAATTTCCTCATGCACCCTATCTGTGGCCAATTGTGCTGGTGTTAGGTCTGGATTTCTGTCGGCACTGGAATTGGAAGACATTCTGGGCATTTCAATGTCTTCAATTGTCTGGTCTTCGAGAAACTCTACTTCCTGGCTTCTGATGACCATCTTCACCTTCGGATCCCATAATCTGTATCCGAATTCTTCATCTCCATGGCCTAGGAATATACATGGAGTTGTCCTTGCATCGAGCTTCTCCCTGAGCTCATTGGATACATATACAACGGCTAAACAACCGAATACTCTAGGGTGAGTGTATGAGGGATTCTTACCAGACCACACTTTCTCCGGAATCTCCAAGTTCAACGGTTCAGTTGGTGATCTGTTGATCAGGTAACAGGCAGCACGAACAGCTTCTCCCCAGAATGGCTTTGGCAGCTTAGCCATACTGATCATTCCTCTGACTTTCTCCATAATGGTGCGGTTCATACTTGCAGCGACACCATTATGCTGTGGAGTGTGTGGAACAGTTCTCTCATGTCGAATGCTATGTCTCATGCAGTAGGCTTCGAACTCCCTGGAACTGTACTTGCCTCCATTGTCTATGCGAAGGCACTTCAGCTTCTTCCCTGTTTCATGCTCTACCATGGCGTGGAACAGCTTGAATTGATCTAGGACCTGATCCTTCGTCTTGAGGAAATACACCCAGATTTTCCGTGAAGCATCATCGATGAAAGTCAGAAAATACTTGTTACCACCTAATGAATCAACCTCCAAGGGACCACAAACATCAGAGTGCACCAGACTGAGCAACTCTGGTCTTCTCTCTGAAGAGAAATCAAATGAGACTCTGTGTTGCTTACCAATTGAGTAGTGGTTGCAAGGACCTCGTGCAGCATCCTTGGTAAGCTCCTTCTTGTTCAGGGTAGACAACCCTCTCCCACTCATGTGTCTGAGTCTCCGGTTCCACAGATTTTGAGAAGCCTCTTTTTCAGCTACTTTGAGGCTCTCTGCACAAATCTTCACATGAGTCTTGTATAGTGCGCCGCAAGCATGTCCTCGGGCGACAACCATGACACCTTTCGTCATTCTCCATGTGCCATTTCTGAAGTGATTTTCATAGCCCTGTTTGTCAAGAGCTATCCCCGAGAGTACATTCAGCCGAAGTTCTGGAACATGCAGGACATCCTTCAAGATCAATGTACACCCGACATTTGTCCGCAACTGAATATCACCCCCAATCCGCTATCTGAAAGAACTGGTATTCCCCATCTTCACTGCTCCAAAGTCTCCTGCTTTGTATGTTGTGAAGAAAATCCTGTGAGGAGTGACATGGTAGGATGCTGCAGTATCTACCACCCACTCGACATCCTGAGTTGCGGTGTGAAGGCATGCTTCTTCTCCTGGCCGGAGCATATAGCTACATCTACCGTAGTAACTACTAGTGTCTCCGCATCATTCTTCTTCGGCTGGTTATTGCCTTGTCCATGTTCCCGTTGCAGTTTCCGGTAATTTTTCTTCAAGTGGCCTTCTATGCCACAGTGGAAGCACTTGTATGTCTTTTTCCCGTCCTTGGATCTGCCCCTGCTTTTGCTTCTGCCTCTTCTCCCACCTTGATGTTTCTCCTGTTGTCTTCCTCGTTGCTCCGAGACAAGGGCTTCTGTTTGATCTGAGCCCACGTCTTTTCTTCTGGCTTCTTCATTTGACAAGGCATCCTTTACCATAGGCATGGTAACTTTACCTCCTGGAGCGGAATTGCTGAGAGTAACCACCAATGTCTCCCAGCTATCAGGAAGGGAACTGAGTAGTAAGAGGGCTTGAACTTCATCTGCCAGTTGCATGTCTACTGCAGACAACTGATTCACCAGGCTCTGGAACTCGTTGGTGTGTTCTGCAACGGAAGTTCCACTCCGTAGCTTCAAATTCACCAATCGCCTCATTATTAAGGCCTTATTCCGAGCTGTTTTAGCCTGGAACATGTCTTCCAATTTCCTCCACATTTCATAAGCATCTGTGTCCTGTGCTACGTGGTGAAAGACACTATGACCAATCCACTGCCTAATCTGACCCAAAGTTTTGCTGTTCAGTTTGTTCCAGTCATACTCCTTAACAGAATCTGGTTTCTCTCCCTTAAACTCGATGACATCAAACAGATCTTTACAATGTAAAAAATCTATCATCCTAGGTCTCCATAGGGTAGTAATTAGTGGCAGCCAACTTAATCATTGCACCAGAATGAGAATCATCCATCTCCATTTTAAGTTTTAAAGTTTAAAATGGGAATACACTAAAATTGGGTCTGAATTTCACAAATCGGAGGTCACCGTTGCGTCCGGAACGGTCGAAAATGGTGGAATAGACACTTCTTTGGTCTAAATCCGACACAGGGGCTGATTTGTAAATTCCTAAAAATTCTGGGGCAAAACTGTAAATTTCCAGACTTCAGGGGGCTAAATGAAATTTACCAGGTTGCTGACGTGGCAGGTGGGACCCAGTTGCTGACGTGGCATCTGACGTGGCAGCTGACGCGGCAAGGTGACGTGGCGTGCTGACGTGGCAAGATGACGTGGCAGTGTGGGACCCGTATGCTGACGTGGCGGCCACGTGGAGCTGACGTGGCGGCTGATGTGGCGACACGTCAGCGTCTTCTTCCTCAGTTCGCGCGTGAGACGCGTTGGGCGCGTGGGGGCGCGTGAAGAGTCCTCTGGTTGGCGCGTGCGGCGCGTGAGGGGGCTGGGACGTCGGTTCGGTCACCGGAAAATACCACCGTGCTCGTCTCGACGTGATCTAGCTGATGGTACCCTCAAATGAATTTTTGACAACTTTCCCGGAACTCGAATTTTCCGATCCAAGTTCCGTTCTTCGGTTTTTCGATCCCAATGAAGAACCAAAGCTCTGATACCACTTGTTGTGATTCACCGATCACTTTAGAGAAGATTTGAGGAAAAACCGAATTGTATTTATTACTACAAGAATAATACACAAGTTTTACAACTAGAAAACTCACAAAAAAAAACCTCACTCTTTGTCAAGCTTTCTACTTGAAGCTTATACACTTTGGGATACTTGGGATGGTTCTGAGGGCTCAAATTTATAGAGCCTGAAAACGTGTGCACTGTTCACACGTTTTCACAGCTCAACACACAGCTCAACACACACACGGTTTTGCTGACTTTAGCAACACTTCTATGTTGCTTTCTACTTTCGGTGGGCATGCTGGACTCTTGCTGGATTCTTCTTGCAAGCTGTTTCCAACAGCTCCGAATTAAATGATTAACACTTAGGATTTGTAATCATCATAATATAATTAATAGCAATATAGTTGTAACAGTAACCGATTGGACTTCAACTATCTTGTGTTCCAAATTGATACAAAAAGATTAGTAAATCAGAATGCTTACCAGATATATAACTAAGAACTCTGAGGTCTCTGAGCCAACAAGTCGGAAGAACAGCGAGAGTAGTCAACAATGCGAAGAAATGATGTGAATTTAGATAAAATCCACCAAAACTTAAATGTGCATTGGGAAATAAGGATGATAGGTTATCACTCTCCAAAATTATGTATTCAACACAGCAAGCCTGCAAAGAAAGAAGATTTAGGTATCCTAAATGCTGAAGGTTAAGATAGAGGTTATTCCAAAGTGGTCATTCATCCTCAAACTTAAGGAGTGAAGGTGGCCATCTTAGTTACAGTTCATAAGTTTAAATATTCGATTCACTACGACCAACAAAATGCCTCAAACCAGAGTATAAGTAACTGGATAACTAAAGTTTTGAAGCTCAAAGATCTATTCAGAATGTGCAAAGACATCACTGCTGTGTTACATAGTGACATTTATTAATCTTGTCAAATGACAGGTATCGACATTCTATTGGTACCGTCATAAATTGCTAGTATTCTTTTCAGAAGTTTTATAAATTTTATCAGAAATCTCGCCTCCGAAAGATCCCTCGACCTATTTTCCAGGATTATTTGTCCGTGATCAAAGCAAATATTAAATGATGTGAATAAATTTTAGTGCGAAGTTTGATAAACTTTACCAAACGAGAACATAAAGAATGAGTATTTCATTCTTTCAATTATGCAGAACATAGAGAAGGATAAGTTTCTATGTGGCCATTATTTTAACAAGCCTCTGTCCTATGCGATAACTTATCTGAATAACTCTCAATGATTAATTAGAGAATCTTGTGAGAATTAGAGAAGAAAATGTATATTAACATTTACTTAATTAGAACTTACAAATGAGAGGCCTTTATATAGGCATTTATACAACTAACATAATAAATACACAACTACTATATTAAACACAACTACCAACTATATAATTACTAACACAACACACAACTACTAACAACACACAACTAATATCTAACATCCCCCCTCAAACTCAAGGTGGTTTAGACGAAACCAAATTGAGTTTGGAAACAAGTGTAGTGTAACGTCCCGGAAGAAAGGATTTGGTGAAGACATCAGCTAGCTGATCAGTGGATTTGAGATACTTCAAGGAAATAGTGCCAGAAGCAACGTGTTGGCGAATGAAATGGCAATCGATCTCAATGTGTTTGGTGCGCTCATGAAAAACATCATTATGTGCTATTGCAATAGCACTTTTGTTGTCGCAGTAAAGAGTGAGAGATGATGGTTGAGGGACTCCCATATCTTCTAGAAGCCAACGTAACCATAGAAGTTCAGCTGTAGTAGCAGCAACAGCTCTATATTCAGCCTCAGTACTCGAGCGGGCAACCAATGTCTGTTTCTTGCTGCGCCAAGAAATAAGTGAATCACCAAGAAAAATACAGTATCCTGTAGTTGATCGACGATCAGTGGGGTCTCCTGCCCAGTCAGAATCAGAATAGGCTCGAAGAACCAATGATGAAGTAGCAGAAAAATGGAGACCTGTAAAGAGAGTTCCTTTAACATAACGAAGGATGCGAAGTACTGCAGCATAATGAGTGGAACGGGGAGCGGTCATGAACTGGCTGACAATGTGAACTGCATAAGAAATGTCTGGTCGAGTGACTGTAAGATAAATGAGACTTCCAACCAATTGTCTGTAGAGAGTAGGATCATCAAGGGGAGTGTTATCTTCATCTATAGGTGTAAGACTAGTATTATACTCAATTGGAGTTGGAACTGTCTTGCTATCTGTAAGGCCAGCTCGAGAAAGAAGATCAGAGGCATACTTAGCTTGCGAGAGATGATAACCATCATCAGAACAAATAACCTCAAGGCCTAAAAAATAACTCAAAGGACCAAGATCTTTCATTTCAAATTGTTGACTAAGAGCCTGCTTGAGATCTGTTATGCCTGAAATATCATCTCCAGTAATAATCATATCATCAACATAAAGAAGTAATATCACAATACCCTTTTCGGATTTTCGAAGAAATAAGGCTGAATCATGTGGACTGGAGGTGAATCCAATTTGTCTGACAGCGGTACTGAATTTGGCAAACCATGCACGAGGAGCTTGCTTCAAACCATATAAGGCACGTCGCAGGCGACATACTGTATTTGGTGGATGATCAAGACCTGGAGGAGGCGTCATATAAACTTCTTCAGTGAGATCACCATTGAGGAAGGCATTCTTGACATCCATCTGAAACAGACTCCATTGCCGAGCAGCAGCAATAGCAAGCAGACTGCGAACTGAGGTAAGGCGAGCAACAGGAGCAAAAGTCTCCTCATAATCAATCCCATACTCTTGAGCGAATCCTTTAGCAACAAGACGTGCTTTATAACGTTCAATAGATCCATCTGAATGTGTTTTGATTTTGTAAACCCATTTGCATCCCACGGAATTTTTGCCAGGAGGAAGATCAACCAAGTCCCAAGTACCTGTCTTTGTCAATGCCTGTAATTCATCTTGCATAGCTTGCTGCCAATGAGGATTAGAAGAAGCCTCCCTATAGGACTGAGGTTCATGCAAAGAAACAAGAGCAGAGAAACAATGATAATCTCGAAGGTAAGGGGGAGGATTTCTTACTCGGGTAGGATAGGGTGGAGATGAGTCACCAATGGTCTCTGGTGCAGTATCTGCAGGAGGGGCATCATCAAGAACAGGCGGTGATGGAGGTTGGACATCTGTATGTTCACCATGAGTACTTGCATCAGATAGAAACAACTCAATAGATGGATTAGTGAAAAGTGGAGGAGGATCTGAAGGTGACACTGTGAACTTAGAAATAGAAGAGAACATAACGTGTTCCCAGAAAATAACATGACGAGAGATGCGAAGTTTCTTTGACACGGGATCCCAACAACGATACCCTTTGTGTTGAATACCATATCCTAAGAAACAACAAAGTCTGGCACGGGGTTCTAACTTGTGATGCTCTGTGGGATGAAGAAGAACAAAACAAACACTCCCAAAAACCTTGAGAAGATCATAAGGAGGGGAAACACCATAAAGGCACTCATAAGGAGACAAATTGTGTTTGGTGACTGAAGAAGGAATACGATTAATAACATAAACAGCCGTAAGGGCAGCTTCACCCCAAAAACGTTCAGGACAAGATGATGAAATGAGCATGGATCGAGTGGAATCTAAAATATGACGATGTTTTCTTTCTGCTCGTCCATTTTGTTGAGAGGTATATGGGCAAGACCGTTGTGAAATGGTTCCTTGGGCTTTTAAAAATTGTTGAATTTTGGAGTCAAGATATTCCTTGGCATTGTCGGTCCTCAAAATTTTGATAGTTTTGGAAAATTGTGTTTTGATCATGTTTGCAAAGTCAATATAAATTTGAGGTAGTTCAGAACGTTGTTTCATAAGAAAGATCCATGTAAATCGAGAATAATCATCAATAAACAAGACAAAATATTTAGATCCTCCCATAGTGGCAGTAGGTGAAGGTCCCCATACATCAGAGTGGACCAAATCAAATGGAGCAACAGAATTATGATTATTATGTTGAAAGGACAAAGCTGGTTGTTTTCCAAGTTGACAAGAGACACAATGGAAAGGCTGGTCTTTAACAGAACCTAGTGAACCATTAGAAACTAAAGGACGAAGTTTATTTATCGAGGCATGACCAAGACGCATATGCCACAAGTGAAGAGAAGATGGAGTAGATACAGCACATAATTGGGAAAAACGATTTGAAGGAAGATGCAGAGAGGTGAGTTCAAACAGACGTCCAATTCTACGGCCTGTCCCAAGAATCTGTCCCGTCTGCGGATCCTGCACACGACAACCATTAGTGGAGAATATCAATTCTAATCCAAGTTCACATAGTTGACCAACAGAAATAAGGTTGAATGTAAGTTTGGGAATAAGAAATGTGTTTGGTAATGTGAGTGTAGATGTTGATATGTGGCCAGACTGACTTACAAGCATTTGTGAGCCATCTGCAGTGAAGATTGGAGAAATATTTGTGGTAGGAGAGGTGGAAGAAAATAACAAGGATTGAGAAGTCATATGATTGCAACAACCAGAGTCAAAATACCAAGGAGAATTACCTGAATTGACAGATAAGGCAGTAGAAGTACTAGGATGGGTGGAGAGTATTTGTCTAAGGAGTGCTTCTAAGTTACCAGTGGATGTTGGAGAGACAGTAACCTCAGAGGTAGCAGCAGCAATTGGAATTGCTATCTTGGAGGGTTGATTAGATCTTGGGGGACGAGTGGGGCACTGCTCAATAGAATGGCCAGACAGCTTGCAGTAGCGACAACTCACCTTAGTGGGACAGTGAGCGGCAATATGACCTCTTTTCTTGCATTTGTGACATTCAGTAAGACTACATTCAATCAGAGTATGACCGGATTTGTTGCAGGTACGACAAAATTTGCCTTCACCTTTTGAGAAATGTTTATCCGCGGCGGCAAGCACAACATCATCGTGAGATGGCTTAAGTAAGCCGAGACGAGTTTCATCAGACAATAATCTAGAGACAGCAGCTTCTAATGTAGGTAGAGGAGATTGATGTAACAATGAAGCTCGACAAGATTCAAAATCATCAGTAAGGGCCATAAGGAATTGAATTAGTCGCATACGGTCACGGTGTGCCGTATAATTAGTTGCATCAACGGTGCAACTCATTGATGGTTCTGACAAAGCAAGTTGGTCCCAAATATTCTCCATTTGTGCAAGAAAATCAGTAATAGATTGACCTTTCTCTTGTTTCAAATTATGCAACTTTTCCCATAATTGATACTGACTAGAGAGATCAGAAGAGGTGTACCTTAATGCAAGCAGATCCCAAACTTCTTTGGCAGTTTCGTAGCGCCCAAATTGATGATGAATAGCTGGAACCGAAGTATTCCGGAACCATGTCAGAATTTGGTGATTCTTACTATCCCAATCCTCGAGACGATCAGCGAGCTGTCCTTCAGTTTCATCAGTAAGCCGAGTGGGGGGCTTGACATCTCCAGTAACATAACGCCATAGTTTCCGACCCTTGAGAAAACTACGCATTCCCTGAACCCAGAGACGATAGTTTGAACCTATGAGAATGGTAGGAATGGGTTGCATAGCATCTGACTTTTCCATTCCCGAAAACCGAATTTCTACACCTCTGAAAAGAACCTAAGCTCTGATACCATGTGAGAATTAGAGAAGAAAATGTATATTAACATTTACTTAATTAGAACTTACAAATGAGAGGCCTTTATATAGGCATTTATACAACTAACATAATAAATACACAACTACTATATTAAACACAACTACCAACTATATAATTACTAACACAACACACAACTACTAACAACACACAACTAATATCTAACAAATCTCAAGTGGGACTCAGCCAACTAACATATAGGACCCAACGATATTTAGCTGGGATCGATCTGGAATCTAGCTTGTCTGTTTTTTAATTTTTACCTAAACTGAGTTAACAAAAAGACATACTCACTAAGCCAAGCTAGCTGTACTTACATATAGTTCCACGTATAGTATTATCTGCACAGAACAAAAATACAACACGCATCAATGACCTGTCAAAATTTGCTCTTTTTTTTTCTTCCAAAAAAAGTCTTAATAATTTGAGAAAATAGCACACTTACAGAAATGGCTATTCGGCCTGCAGTACCGAATGCAGCTTGGCCTATATCTGGGTAGGTCTCCAGGCCAGGTTCACTATCCAGGCAGCGACGCAAAAGCATTCCAGTATAGAAAGAAAGTACTCCAAATGCTATCAAAATCAAAAGTCCAAACCATCCTCCTTCTTTAGCTGCATATGGTGTAGAAAGAATTCCAACTCCACATAGAACATTCATCCCTGCATTGTTTTAGTTCAAATCAGTTCAATTACATTTCACAAGATTATTTTTTGATTTTTTTATAAATAAATTCTCTCTAAGATCTAGACTACTACAGTCTACAGTTTGTCTGAAAAATAGTGTACCATGTTCTCATATCTTGTTAAATGTACCAAACTATTTACTATTGACTTAATCAGTTTTGAGTTTAGCAATAGTTTATGGGAACCTAGGGAGGAAATAGAAATAGTTTAACAAAAATAATTGAAGAGTTATTTCAAGACATGTGGGACAGTGATGTCGACAAAGAGTTACAAACAAATAGAAATACAATACACATAATATAATTTTATAAAATTAATTTCTCTATCAAATTTGAAGACAGATTTTATTGTGTTGTGTACAGATAGTAAGAACAACCCAGATGATAGTTTATTCCTGAAAATGGATGCTGAGACATGTAAATGACTTGAGATGAATCAAGATGACACTTTCAAAAATGACCATTAAGAATAACTGAAGGGTTATTTCAAGCCAAGTGGGACAGTTCATATGTGGTCCCTTTGAGACGATGGGCTGAAATAGGATTAGAACCCACCCAGTGCAGCTAACAGACACTTTTGATGACTGTCAATGATATGATAGCATTGGCTTATTCATATGGATAATAATCAAACATATAATACGATATTTTTTTAAAGCTAGCCAAATGATAGATAAAGAAAATGAATGAACTAGTGTTATATGACTTACCATTGAGCACAGCTTGCGCATATGAGCTCTGGCGTGAAATTGGGAGTTCATGTGAGACATGGGATGGCTTTGAATCCTTGATTATAGAAGATCTCCTTGATGGAAGAGGAGGAAGCAAAGTATGAGAACTACGTCTTTGCTGCGGAGGTTGTTCATCTGCTACTGGTAGCAGAGGTTTTGTCACGGCAGCTAATGATTCAGGGGTATGCCTTCTTGTTAGTGACGAGGAAAGAAATGAACTGCTTAATCTTGACAGTGTAGGAGTGCCCAAAAATGTGAGACTTGGAGATGGTACGCTACTATAAAGATCAATAGATTGCCTGAAACATCATCATAAGAGAAATAAACTGTTATTAACTCATTACAAATTCTCAGATCCCTCATCCATCATGCAATATCATTTTACAGATCACTCAAAATCTTCAGAAGAAAGAAAAATTTGTGAAACAAAACTGAGTGGAAGATCCTCTATTTTACAGCATTATCACAACAACACAAGCCAATAATTGCAAAGAAATATGTAGGCAAGGCCATACATCTAAAACTTTCTAGATCATGAAATTATCAATAATTGATAATTTTACACTATTCATGTCACAGCCGGAAACTAACATGGGACATTACACTTTTTTCACTCTCCTTTTGTTCCATCCGAATACGAAATCCCCAAATATTCAAAAAGCTACATCCAAATGACACAAAAGGAATCTACAAAGATATTTGATTTTTGTTCTGTAAAGGGAGAGGGAATAGACCTGTAACTTTGAGGCCAAGATGTGTTGTAAGAACCAGGATGAGTCTGCTGCTGATTTTCATCTGAATAATCAGAAACATTCCCATCACCTTCATCATCTTCTTCTTCACCTTCATTTCCATCAAACAACTTCTCTTCATCTTCTTCTTCATCACTCTCAATGTAGAAACTGTGATCAGAAACTGAGTTCTTCATCTTCTCTTTATCTGCAAGACTCCCAAAACACAAATACTCAAAATTAACCCAAAATAAATTTTATTTTTAAAAAATTCCAATTGATCATATACTTGGTACCCAATTAAACCAAAGTTGGAAACAATAATTTGTACACCTTAAATTAACATAAAATGTTATTTAAATTTGAAGCAAAATAACAGAAAAACCAATGGTAACAACATATTATGCCAGATACAATGTCTATAAATATTCAATTATATATGGCAAGTTATTAAATTGAATAAACCAAAACAAAAAAACAACTTAATATGACTGTTAATAACAAAATCTTTTTATCGTAAAATGTCACAAAACATGTGACATGTTACTGGGAAATTTTTTTTTCCTCATTTTCTTTGGAAACAAACAAAACGATCCCACGAACAACAGAAAGTAACTGAACTTAGAATTTTTTTTTTTAATCTCTTGACCTCTGAAAGCTGCTCAGGAAAAAAAATATCCCCCCAAAAATTTTGAAGTTAAAGTATGAAACAGAGCAAATGAACCTTATTCACGAAAAAATGGAGAGAACTTTTTTCTGGAATTTGACTGAGGATCTGCAAAGAAGCTCTGTTTTTGAAACAGAGATAGAGACAGAAATGATTCTGTATGTAAGTGCATGTTCATTGCTGAGGCTTCTACTAGCAATTTATATAAAATAATAATAATAATAATAATGTTTATTTGCATTCATGTGAATGTGAATGTGATTACGTTGCTTACTGCAAGTCTGCAACTTGTAGCAATCATTTCAGTAAAATATTATTCTGAATTCAGTTTTTTATTTTTACTATAATTTATAAGAGAGATGCTATGGAAGAGGTTAAATTCTACAAATACTTAATTACGGTCGAGTAGAAATCATTCCGCAATCAAAAATTATTTCGAATCCGTATTAATTTTTTAATCAGATAAAAAAATTATTATGAATCTTTATCAAACCGTATAGGATCCCAAATTCCAATTATGATTAGGATTATATGCCATCCTTACTACATACTACACGATCAATGAAGTTGAAAAATTAGTAGAAACCTGGAAGGTGAATTATGAGCGTAATTTTGATGTTTGTGTTCATATAAATAAGTAGTAACCAAATAAAAGGAGTACATATTTTTTTGAAAGATATAATGACACTTTGTTCCCTCTTAAAATTTGGTTTTATTCTTAAATATTGTTTGATGTTAAAACTATAATCAAAAAATATTTTTGAAGAGTAAATAAAACCTTTTAATCAATAAAATAAATAATTTAAATTTGTAAAGGTCTAGGATAATTAATTAGTATGTGAAAACGTTACATTCTTAATAGTGTTTTTCAATTACTGTTTTAATATTATGGAAGCTGTAGTTATATGATTGCGTTTGAAATCTGTTTTGGCATTTGGAAATTGAATTGGATATTATGAATATTGTCAAATTTGTCTCACAACGTTTTGTTAGCAACACAATCGCGTAATGAATTTTGATGATGCAATACGAGTGAAGTCTTCGATGTACATTAGCGAGACATGACAAAAAGATGTCGAAACATATTGGTGGTGAAGAGCGTGAATGTGAAGACTAGCGGTAAATGAAGACAAATCTTGCTTAGTCTTAGCTTAGAGCTTAAATGTAATGAGAATTGTCTATCTAAGTACCTAAGCTCATAGGACACATGTACATTCATATAGATGCATTAGGATCATGTGCAAAATATTTTAAACCTTCAAATCATGCATTTTGGACTGTGACTGGCATACCAGTGACATACCAGTGACTATAGCAGTCTAATGCTCTGTTTTGCAAGCTCTCTAGAACCGACACAAGTCATACCGGTCTCATACCGGTCCACCATAGCGGTCATATTGGAGATTGCATAGCCACTGGAACCGGCATGCATCAAACCGGTCACAGATGAGCCAAACCACTGCATGCTTACTGGAACCGGCATGGACCATACCGATCCATATACCAGTTCCCATACCGGTGAGCCTGATACTTTGTAATCTCACTGGAATTGGAAAAAACCATACCGGTCATCATACCGGTCTCAAACAGATATATTTAAATGGTAATATAGCTGTTGATAGCCGTTATTATGCCAGACCGGCATACCGGTCTCAGACAGGTCTGTTGGAGCTGTTTTGCATTTTATTATAAATTGAGCCCCAATTCGTTTTTGCAATGGGACACAACCTTCATATATTTTACACTAAGGCAAAAACAGAGAGTTTTACTAAACCTTTATAATCATACACACTCTACATCAAGCTCACACACTACACCTTCATATATTTGTAGTGAGCTCAGAATACTTGGGTAGGCAACTCACACAATCTTCTTTATATTTGTGAGTGCCCTAGTTGTTTACAAACTTCTTATTCAAAACACTTGCGGTTTGTGAAATCTCATCGTTTGGGTAATTGTAAAGGTTTGTAAGTGAGCCTACGTAGAAAACTCAAAGTGTAAGGGTTTGGAGTGAACCTTGTGTAAAGCTCTTGGTTACAAATGAACCATGGAAAAAACTCGGCTGATAGTGAAAAGCTTCAAGCGCGGCTTGAGGGAGTGGACGTAGACATTGTTGGCCGAACTACTATAACTCACGATGTTATTTTCTATTTACTTATTGCAAGTTTAATTTATTTATATGCTTATTACTTAGAAACTTGCATATAGATGATATATCGAAATAGAGAAAATCAACCTAAGGCTAAATTAGTAAAACTAGATAAAATCGACAAAGAATTTAATTTCCGCATAACCCAATTCACCCCCCTCTTGAGAATATAGAGATTGGTTGTTGCATTGCTTGTATGTAATTTCACGTTCTATCTCTCGTAAAGAGATCTTTTGGATTATTTAGGATATCTTGCGTATGATGATTCTTTCAACCCGTTTTACCATTTGTCACGTGACTTGTTTTTCCTACATTGTTGCTCATGATTTAGCTAAATATATTTGATTTATGAACTTTTTTCTGTTAGGAAAAAATATTAAAACAGAAGCAAATTACAGAAGTTGAAAAAATTGGCTTTGATAATATAGTCATTATCCTTAAGGAATTAATGCCCACACTACAAGTGTTGCTCGGTATATGACAGTATCCCTCCAGGATTTCTACAAAGCCTAACCGGAAATTCCAGATATACCTTAAGTAAGTACTCTTTGTCAATGGACATCTTGATGGAGTTGGTGCTTGGAGTGTCAATCCGATTTGTATATTTTATTAATAAAATAACTACATTTTTATTTCATACATCATTATGGTATTGTCATTATGCATATTAAACTGATGTATAGATATGCTAAGAATGACATCGACCTTAGAATAGTCTTGACACTAGGTGTAAACTATTCTTAAAGTAAATATTCATAGTCGTTGGTTTTGGAATACGGTCGAATTCCTATAACCTAAAAGACTAGCACATGCCGTATATTAGAATTAGAGTTCCAATGGTTTAAAGCGATATACCATGAGTTTTGGAAACTCGTATAGACACATGGGTATTCGTTGGAGCGAATACTGAATGACTCATAGGTGATTCCTAATAGTTGGATGTACACACCACCGTCAATAGGACTTTCCTCGAGTCGAGTAGCATATGTAATTCTTTGACTATAAGATAACATTGATTTTGTGTGAGATCCTCCACACTTAGATGCCATGTATGTCAGAAACCTTTCATGGTCTGGCCTCTAGATGTTCGTTGGGTGTGGACCGATGCACTCAGTAATCAAGTGCGAATCAAGATAGGATCTGTCGGCCCGTATGTGTACCATAAGGGGTTTATGTATCCATGTTACTAAAGTCACGATTCTTAAATCTTTGGCCAAAGTCGATCACCTAGGGTGGATCGCATCAGTTATGAAGAATCGTGGACATGTCGACATGAGATGTGCGTCTCGGAAACTTGACGATATATTCTATGTTTCCTAAGCACAACTCGGATAACCTACGACGGAGGGATTATTAAACATACGTGATGACCTCGACTTGTATAGTTCAGAAAGGTCGTTCGTGTTCTTCGCGAATTCGGAGGTGGCCGAATTGCGTACATATTAGCTAGGGTTATATGACGAACGTATCTGACCTTAGAGAGTCTCAATATGAAGTGTACTCGTTGAGCACTTGAGTAGCCGATTAATTTTTGATAAAAGATAATATTCGATATTATAATTATCAACCAAGATAATCAAGTGTTATTGGATAAGATTGATTATTTACTTTGACCTAATTGGATTAATTGGATTAATTCAATAATTACAAAAGGGCTTAATTGTAAAATCATAATTATCTCTACCATTTGAGGATATTATGATAATTGTAAGTATGTAATAATAGGTTGTTTTGGCTTGATTTCATTGGATTAAATTAAAGTGGCAAACATTTAACTAATTCATTTCCTAATCCTTTGCTTGATTTAATTGGATAAAATTAAAGTGGGAGACAATGGAGATTAGTCACACCTAATTATACATATTTGGACAAATTAGAGCCCACTTAAAAGTTGATTACAATTTTTATTAATTAAAAATTGCCTAAGTTTTGCTATAAATAGCAAGCTTTAGGAAGGTTTTAATTACAAGTTCAAATACAAGCATAAGTAAATTCTTGAGAGATTAGCCTAAGTTAGAGAAATGTTTAGAGAAGCTTGTGAGGTCTCTACAACATTTCATTTAGGAGATATCAAGATTGGATCTTGAAGTGAAGCTTGGAAGCATTGGAAACAAGATTGAATCTTGGAATCAAACTTGCACACCTTGGAAGTTCTCCAACAATTTCAACAAATGAGAAGTAGATTGGATCTTGCATCAAGCTTACTAGGTAATGTTTGATCTTCTCCAAAGCTATGTTTATTTGTGTATTAGATGCATGATCACATAGCTTAATGTTGAATAAGGTTAATTAATTGTGTTATGATACTTTAGAAGTATAAACACAATATGTTTGTAATTAGGTCAAAGATGTTCATGTTGGATATGAAACAACTAATAAGAGTTTAGAACTCTAAATTAAAGCTTAGAGCTATGACTACCATTCTAGATTGACTTGACCACCTTTAGGTGGACTAGAATTGTTCATTAGATATTTCTAATTGAGATTCTAAAATGGTTTGTGTATTGGATTCAAAATTTAAACAAATGCGTATTTAGAATAAATTTATGTTTTTGAAAAAATATTTGATATTTTGAAAAACTTGATTTTTATTCTATAACATGTGTTAATGTTGGTTTTGAAATTAAAAATTAATTTTGTATATTTTTGAAGTGTTTAGGGAAGACCGGAAATTTATTTGGTTATAAACCCTCTCATTCCAGCTCTCTGGAAGCAAAAGAAATGAGCAAAAATAAAAAATAAAAAAAATAAATAGGCAGCACCACCTGGGCACTACAGTGAACGCGCGCACTGTAGCCACGCGCGACATGCGCTTGTTGCGTGCATTTTTGTTTTGCTTCGTTCGGGAGCTTCCGGATTCCGATTCATTCTCGGTTTTTTCCTATACACTCGTAATGGAATATAATATTTCATTAAATAATTTAAAATTACACACATACTTGATATCTATGGGTTAGACCCATTTCCGCTGCCCGGAACACCGATCCGACCTAGGGGTTCCACAACTGTTCCAACACATCTTTTATTTGAAACAATATGTTAGCAAGAGACATTTCCTTTCAATTCAACTGTTATAAAACAGTTAACAATAACCTAAAATTAATTAATTTCGAAAAACATAATGGTAACCTATTGTATAATGGTAATTGATACATATATTTTTTTAAAAAAAAAAATCAGACGAAAGAAAAATAAATGGTTATGGTTGACTTGGTCTTGGATCTTAGACCCACATAGACAATATTCCAAGATGACAAAACGAAACGAGATTTTCTTATACTTTTGGCAAACATGCAATGCCAGCGTTACATGCTCAATATAATATACATATTTAGGTAACAATTGGGTTCTCAATTATAATTAATTAATTAATTCTAGTTGTTTATTACACACACATAATATATATAATAAATTAATTCCATATGATTCAACATTTAATAGTTCAGCTCATTGATGACAAAATGACAATCTGTTTATAGACATGGACTTCAAATTTGTATTATTCATACCTCTCGACATTTCATATCTAAAGGATATTACATTATTAAGGTCCTCAACAAGCGTGGTTTGGTGGTGTAAGGTTTATGATCTAACTTTCAGGTCTTGGGTTCGAATTCAGAGAATGTGTTTCTTGTAAGAGTCTGGGACATTTGAAAATTTTATCTACTTCATTTAAACTTGGAATGGGTGGTTTGGCGCCTGAATTTCTAACGATTCGAAAAAAAATTATTGGATTGCTTTTTAACAAAATGTGATTTCAAAAGATAAAAATGTATCTTCACTGTTAATATGTTAATTTCAGGAGTGTTTCAATGGGTTTTAAAGGTTATCTTATTTCTTAAAATAAGAGAGGAATTTTGTTCATTCTTCTTTAAAAAAAAAAAAAAAAATCACATAATAAATCACGAAGCAAACACTGACATGATTTGAATATAAAATGATTAATTAAATTATTAAATTCTTATCCAATAATTCTGATGAATGGACCATGTGTTGGGTCAGCTTCAATGAAACAAGATATGAATTTTGTACATAAGCTAAAAATGAATTGAGCATCACTGGCGATCCACCGCGTAGTTGCATATGCACATGTGTTTCCAGGAAATGTTTCCATCCATTGATAAGACGGAGGATGTATGTATTTATGTCTACATTCAGTCTAGAAACATCCATCTTGTTTTGTGATTAATGTAACATTGGCTGATATTGTACTCAACTTAAACATGCTTATCTTCTTAGTTATTAATGTTTTATATTCAAAGGCTTCAAAGTTAATTAGTTTAAGAGTCGAGAATTGTCTAATAATTATAATTTGAGTTTATAATTCATTTATTTTTGTCGATGTGAGATATTTTCATTTACACTCTTCTTCACGCGCTGACTGATTTTTTTACCTGGTCTGTGTAATGTGGATTGGTAGTGTGAGTGGGCCAGACTTTTTCCTGATCCGTGTTATATAAGCTGGTCTTTTACTTGATCCGTATTACGTGAATAGATAGTGTGGACATGTGATCAGTGAAATCACACACGTAACGCAAGCGCATATATTGCTCTAGTAGTATAAAAATATCGATCACACGAGAACTTAATAATTATATTTTAGTTTGAGAGTAGAGTTATCTAATAATTATATTTTAAGTTTATAATTCATTTATTTTTGTCGATGTGAGATATTTTCATCTACACTTTTCCTCACGTGCTGACTGACTTTTTTACCTGGTCCGTGTAATGTGGATAGGTATGTGAGCGGGTCAGACTTTTTCCTGATCCGTGTTATATGAGTCGGTCTTTTACTTAATCTGTATTACGTGAATAGATAGTGTGGACATGCTGTGGTCTTTTGTCTAGTTTGTGTCATATTGGTAATAATTTTGATTCACTCGTGTATAAAATCTAAATATAATTTTAATTTAAAAAATCATGAATATAACTCAACTCAAAAACTATTTCAAGAATATAGAGTTGTCAAGTATTTATATGTTAAATTCATTTATTTTTCTCAACCAATATTGAATATTTTCCTCAACAATTATCTAAGTAATCCAGCCTAGAAATATTAGACAAATGAAAATATCCATCTTTCTTATTAGCATTCCTATTTTTTCTTACGAATCAATATTAGAATAACCCAACTTAATCTACCAAAGTATCATCTTTAAGTTGACTACATCTAGAGTCTCAATCCAAATCCAATTTACTTGACGTATTGAAATTATATATGAATATGATTTATTCTTTCATATAATTTAACATGAACAATAAAACGAGCACCCATCTCTCCCCATTCATGAATCATGAATCATGACTCATCCCATTTTTTGTCTCCAACATTATCAAATTATTTTTTGAATAAAAATACGTAACAACATTATTATAATATCTTGTCCATTTATCAATCATGTTATAAATTCATATAATATAATTTTTATTAAAACCTTATGCTTATCCACACGTCACGTTGCCAGATTTCGACACACCCATATCCCCACACGTGTTTTCATCTCAATTTTTCATTATCTGAAATTTGATTAGATCCATCACAATAGGAAGCACAAACAATTATCTTTTAATACGTTTTTGTCAATAGTATAAACGGAATATGTAATTTTAAAAAATTCAAAAAAAAAAATTAAAATGAATAAGAATTATAATATTTCATGCCTCACAATATTAAATTAAAATAATAATAGATTCTGAAGACTCAAATTTTTTTTTTCCAAATAGAATAAAATATTTAATTAAATCCGGTAAAACATACTCTCTTTAGATTCAAAAATATAAAGAGAGAGAGAGAATTGGAGGTAACAAAAACTAACCTATGGAATAGTTTGGGTTGTCATTAGTTTGTACCAATAAGATACCTCTGGCTAGAAAAAGATATGACGATCTAGCGAGATTTAAACATCAACATAGATCTACATACAATAATACTATGTTTATATCTGAATGCGGTTCGAAAACAGATCGAAAACGAACTGAAACTGAATCGGTCAACGGTTCGACGATTCTGAATCGGTCAACGGTTCGGTGATTCTAAATCAAATCGGAACTGCTAAATGATCGGTTCAGTTTCGGTTCTTCAAAATTTAAGAACCGAACCTCGAACCGAACCGGAACCTAGGTTACAACCGAATTGAAATCGAATCTTAAGAACCGAACCACCAAATTAAACCTCGGAACCGAACCGCGGAATCGAACCGCAGAACCAATAGATTTATTAATTAGTCAAGATAATATTTAAATTAATATTTATTAATTTATAATCTAATTAATAAAAAATTAATTTATCAAGTACTGTTAATTTTTTTCGAGAAACAATTAACTTAATATTATATATTGTGATTATATTCTAGATGCGATAAATATCCAACACTTAACTCATTCTATTAATCATAAATCAGTAATGCATTTCAACATACAAAATTATACAAAGTACCTAACTTAATGCATACTATCGTTTAATTTATAAAATAAGATATAGATGTAACTGAACTTATACATAGACTTTCTGATCATGTTGCTGAATTTGAAAACTGAAATTTCTGAAATCCATCAGCTGCCTCTGAAAACTTAAACTGAATTTTTTTCTCTGAAAACTGAAAACTGAAATACTTGAAACTATGTTCATGCATCATCCGCATCCATATACATTTCCCACATCCACAAAATACATAAGCTGAATCTAGAGGATTAAGATATCCATGAAGATATCTCCACCAGAAATGAGGATTAACTGTACAAGGTCTATATCCTGGGCAATATTAGGATAGAATGACAACTGTATTTGCCCCGTTGGGCAAGTTGTGTATAAAATTGGTGTCTTTGTATCGGAAAACCATAAATATTTAAAATCACTTTGAAACTAGATAAGTTCTATAAATCAAAAAAATTCATTTATCGGAAAATATCGAAATCAACTGTGAGTAAAATTGAATTTGAAACTTGTCATGGTATACAAGATCAAGTAATGTCGAAATCCAATATACGAAATTCCAATCTCATAATGTGTTAGAAATCAATTCTTTTATAAAACTAAACAGTTATATAGAATGTTCATCATAAAAAGCTCTATAAAACTGATGAAATCAATTTCAAATTGACGAATTCCATAACTAGTGAAATAAAAACTCACGTACTTTAGAAAACTGTGAAACTCTTGTGTAAACTTTTGAATCTGGAAAACTGTAAAAATTTGTGCCAACCTTTGAATCTCTATAGTTAAAAATCGCATAAAACTTTCTGAAAATCCTTTATTTATCCGAAAACTTTGAAAGTCGTTGTAAAAACTTGGTGATTATGGGCGTTACGTATCGCAGTCCCCCTAAGCACCTATCTGAAAAACCTCTGTAAAAAACCTAATGTTTAGGGATATTACGTATCACCGTCTCCCTAAACACCTAACTAGTGTCATGAGGCGTTACGTATCACCGTCTCCCATGACACCAAAGTTGAGATCTATGGGCATTACGTATCGTTGTCCCTAATGACACAGAAGTTGAGATCTAGGGGTGTTATATATCGCCCTTCCCTGGTATCGAATCTGGATTTGAACTGGAGTCTAAGGGCGTTATGTATCGTCATCCCTCTAGCCCCGAAACTATATATGCTTATGTGCACATAGTCTCTCTCTAGGTATGCAACATGTGTATTCAACATCACAACAACCATATGAACATATATGTCATGTGATGTAATGTAATGCAATACAATGCCACTATCCATGTACAAATCAACACAAGCAACCAAAGTCAACCATAAGCTGATGACATCTCAGGCATCTAGTTCACACAAGTGGGCCTGTGCCTCATCTCATCAAACACATCCATATGCAACATGTTCACACATAGCACCAACATATTAATGCACCTTATACAACTAGAACCACACTCGGATCAAAACTGTTTCGTCCCAAAAACAGAACTAAAATCTTTTTGGAAAATTTTTTGAAAACGTTTCTAAAACTCATGTACTAAAGTTTGGCTTTATCCCAAAACGTACAAACTTTAAATCTGGATCATAATTGACAATGTACTATATATGCACATCAAAGTCTTAACTATATGACAAACATCAACATATTATCATTACCATGCATCAAACTCACCCATAACACACATACTCCGATATCGAGTTTCAATATACATATCAATGCTCTTAGCACAACTACATGTTACAATACCAATTTCTGATTCCTATCACCGGGATACTTATAGCTATGCTGTTATCGTAGTCAAAATCAACTACATAAACTAAGTATCTATATTTGGTAGACATGTTCCGATTGTTGATCCATCATACATAAAACTTTATCTATTTCTAATATTTGTTATAAATCATGTAGATATGTACACACGTACTTATATGTTTACACATACATTATATATCACATTATTGTTTTTCTACTTGACTTACATCTATACCATTATTGAAATCTTCAATTCACGCTTCTAAGAATTCGTAATTATTCTTTCTAGTTTAAGCATGCACACACTAACATGTAGCTATAATTAATCCGCCTAATACAATGTTTACTCAAGACAATTCAACGGTGAGGTACTTACCTGGGATCCCCTGCTAATCTTTCACTTTCTCCATATGTAACACAAAATATAGACGGTTAGGACGGTCACATTATGGAAAATCTAGCTGAATCATATAAACCTTCAGACTTTCCTAGAACATCCAAAACAAGTATATTTTTAATGATTTCAGTTTCATCACACTCAAAACTTCAAATATAACACATTCAATGCATTAAATTCAGCTTTCAACTAAAATTTGGAAAATCTTTCGAAAAGTCCGAAAACATTGCGGATGAATCCGAAACTTTTCGGATATTTGCCGTGTCACCCAAAACAAGTTTAATACTTTTATTATGTCACTATTCATTGTTCCATGTCAATCAACTAGCTAAAATTCTCAAATTACGTGTTTTTAAAAATACTGTGGAAGGATCTTAAGCCCTCCAAACCCCTTTAAAATTACTCAAATAGTATCGGATCATCATAATTAAGGCAAGTCCATAATTACATTCATCAAAGCATAGTTGCGCGTGAAACTCGAATTTACCAGAAACTTGCATAACTCATCGGATTGACCTAATTCGTTCTGATTTCTCTCATATTTTACTAAATGTACAAATTCCATATATTCTAACACAATTCATTCAATACATATCAAAATATAACTCTACGAATCTACTAGAAGTATCCTAACCACCCAACCCTAGCTTAAGCGAAGCAGGTAAAACCCCTGGCTGCCTCAGGCTCTTACAAGAAATGCACTCCCTGGACTCAAACTCAAGACTTGAAAACCAAGTCCTAAACAATTTGTCACAAAACCACACCGGGGGGGGGGGGGGGGGTCATCCGAACATAACATGCTAAACTTGAAAATAGCGAGTTTTTATCGGGAGTTTTTACCGAGATTCTGAGGATAATGACGGGCTCCCAACACTCACATGAATGCATAGGAATCGATGAAATTCGAATTGGAGAAATCGGGTGAATGAGTTTCACTATTCACCATTCATTTCTACCTCGATTTATGTGAAATCGAGCGTCGTTTGATAAAATCGACACCACAACCTCGTAGTGTGTTTTTCAAGAGCTTCAATTTGGTGGGTGAATTACGATGTGAAATGAAACGACAGGCTGAGAGTGACCTATGGATATACGCATATGTTTTTCCTATTTCTCTGTTCCTGGTGATCTGGAGCATGCCACCGGCCACTAGCCAATGCACGATGGTTTGGCGCACCTACAGGTGTCGTCGTGCTGGCCGATGATGGCCACACTTCTTCACGTGAATAAGGGTCGGGCAAGGGGAATTTTAGAAGTTTTGCCATTTTTATAATTTATGAGAACCTAAGGTATATATAGAAAATTTTTACGAAATTACAAATAGACCTCTAACACTATACTCATTAAGTAATTTATATTTTTGAGGCCATTATGATACAAATTTTGAAAAGTTCTCAACACAAAAGTTGTTCGTCTTCGAAAGGCCTTTTCAACAGATCAAAAATTAGCTCAATCGGAATTCGTTTCCTATTTCTATAACTGAAAATATAAAACTTTTCACGTATAGAATAATATAGAAATTTGCGTAACAGGTTCTTTCGAATTGCGAGATTTCGAATTCAACAAAATTTCACTTTAAAATATTCCGACCTATTTTTTAACACTTAAACTCTTAGTCTCCAACGTCGTCTCATTTCGATACCTTAACTTCAATCTGGAAACCTTCCAGAAATATTTTGAAAATTTTGGCTATTATAGTTGATTCTCGAACTGGTTCTGGTTCTAGTTCCTAAACCGATTTTGTACCATAATCGAAGGGGAATCGAAACTGAACCGAACCAAACCGAATCGTACGATTCAGAGGAACTGAAACCGCCGATTTTGACCACGGTTCAATTTCGGAACCGAATCACGGTCGGGCTTACCTAACACTTGTCATAAAATAATTGGTATCACATGAGATACAAATTATGTAACCTAGCTACGTAAATATAGTATTATTGATTATGGAATCATACTTTAATTCTTAAGAGAAGAGCTACGAAAATACGTTTTAGAAGATAAGTATTTATTTTATGAGGTTATATTTAAATTGTATTGCCTTGTAAATTGTCAAACAAAATTCCATAAAAAAGAACAAAAATTACCAAAACACCAATCATATATAATACAATTAGAAGAGGGTTACAAATCTAATTAAGGCAAATTTTGAAATCCACCATAGCCTTATCTTCTTTCTACTATTATGCACCTTCATTTTTTTTTTTGATAAACACCTTCAATCTTTTTTGTCTACACATTTTTCCATTTTTGATGGCCCAATTCACATACACATTATTACAAATATACTATTATACTAGTAATGTTTCAAGTGTTTGGATAACATTTCAAATTACATATCACATTTTAATGTTTGATATCACAGTGAAGAGAGACTTATGTGAGATGAGCGTATGGATAGTGGCGGACTTAGGAATTTTATCCAAAAGGATTTAGTATAATATAATTAATTTTTTTTAACACATAATAAGTCTTAACAAAAGTAATAAATGTAAAACTATTGGATTTCATTGAGATGATATTGTCAACATATTTTTATTTATTCTCGACGTGGTTTCATATTTTGAAACTATTGAATAATAACTTTGTTATCAATTAAAATAAATACATCATTTTTCTATGTACACAATTAAGTTACTATTCAACCATTGGTCACCCATCCGGTTTTGCAGTTGATTCTGCATAATGTTCATGGCTGGAAATGCTCTCTATATATAGTTGCAGTGGTTCCATGTAGAATTAAAGAAAATGTAATCAATAAATAAAGTAATGGAAATAACTTATCCTTTTTAGTCTTAACTAATTTCCTTACAAGTTCACTTATCCCTTTTAATCTGTTCACTTATCCCTTTTAATCTTGCAAACTCAATGCTAGATGAATTAGAGCATTTAGAGATTAGATGAGGTTTATAATTTATTTTCTGTAAATGATGATTTTGTTTCTTTTATTTGTTTGTAGTTTTAGTTTTAACTGGCAAGAGCTGAGAAACAAATAGGAAAAATTACTATTTTAGAATATTTCAAGTCAAACAAATAAATGCCCTTAAATATATTAATAAAAATTTAATGAAAATGTAAGCCAACAGAGGCTTTATCAACAAAAATTCTAAGCCCATATGGGGCATAAAGTCGGATGACGTGATACGTATGTCTAATAATATTTTAAAATATATAATTTAAATTTGAAATTAACCAATCACAATATATATAATTATTAATTAATACACGATATGCATTTGTTGGATGTCTATTAAACATGTCCAATATAAAATTTTCTCTACAATGATTTATAGATCGACCAATATAATAACTAATATTTATTTTAACCTTTTAAATCTATAACACTCCCCATGTCTACATAATTATATTATTTTTTTTGGGTGTTTTCATTCGATCAATACTATCATGTCAAATCTGTTTATATAAAGAGTTTGTATTCTTAATATTACAATAACAATAAAAATGGTTCACAATTAACAGCAGTGTAATTAAGATTTTGGTTCTATGGAGTTAAAATAAAGAGATTTCCAAATGAGTATGCAATAACTTAAAAAAAAAAAAAAAAAAAAAAACTAAAGTGGCCAAGACATAAATATTTTATAGCAATTAGCTAAATTATAATTAGAACCCTTGTTTTCCAGAAAAAAAAAACCCTAATATTGAATCAAACTTGAAAACCACTTTGGCTAGAAAAAATGTTAAAAAAATTATGTGGGGTTCCAATGGTAGGGTAAATATCTTTAATTTTTTTTTACACCATTTTATTTTTTGATAATCATCCTACCAATGAATCCCATTTAAAATTCAGGACATTTTTCTTTTTACACCATTTTTTCAACCTATGGGGTTCAAAAGAGTTCATTGATAAGGTGTGTACCATTGCTTTAAAAAAGGTAAACTCAAGAACACATGTAAAGAAAATGTCAAACTCATACCTTTTTGTAAGGAGAAAATTTCCTTCATGTTTATGTTTTTTAAAAGGAAAGTCATATCATCATGAGTTCATTATAAAAACGAATAGAAAGCTCCTAGCGTATTTATAGAGATTAATTTATGAATGAGAACAAAATCTGTAAGCTAATACTTAATAGAATTAGACCCGAATATTTATAATTATATGAGTTTTTATTTATTCATTCTATTGTAAGAAAATCCAATCCAAGACCAATTTTATGGAGCTAGAGAACTTGTTGACTCCTACTTGTGCTCCTTAACTCTTAATACCCTTATTAAATTAATGTAAAATAAACAAACTATCAATTGAGATTGGGAAAAATTTAAACTGACATGAAAAAATTATATATATATTTTTTTTAATTAACTACCTAACAGATTTATATTTTTGTTTGGTTCGGTTTGATAGCGACGGACCCGCATAAAAATAATTACAAACCGTGCCTTTATTTGTGATTTTATAAAAATTCAGGACCCAAATGTTATTACCACATTCTTATGAATAAATCTTTTCTTATGGATTCTTTTTCTTTGCATCGAACTTCAAATGTTTTATCATAAACTATACAGGCTAAAAATTCATTATTATTTGGTACCATAAACCTCAATTTCAATGTCATCATTGCCCCCAACAAATTATGATACAAGAACTCGTCCAAAAACATAATGTAAAATATAATTATAAATCCATTAAGCAAAAAGCAAATAGAATCAGATGACATCCTATGTTATATATTTTAATTTCAAATGGAATCTCGATCACATTGCAGAATTTTCCAGTATGAACCTTTCTTGATTATGACATTAATGCAGTCCAGGTGTAGTCCAGGTTGAAGTAACTCACAATATAATTTTATTGGTGGTGTCCTCTACTTGGAACTGGAATCATGATTTCAAATGGAACTGAAAAAGTCGACATTAGAACTTTTAGAGTTGAAAAAAAGTGGTGCAAAAAATGAATGCTAAAATCTGGTCGAGGAAAGGTTTTAGCGTTGAAAATCATCCGGTGAAGCTAAATATTTATGTGTCTTCCATTTTATTATCGCCAAAACCCATAATAGATGATGCAGAAATTGTACAATTAAGCGTCGATGAGAATAGGCGACGCTAAATCCTATTATTTTTTAGCGATGAAAATATGTGGCGTCACTAAATATCTAATATATTTAATGTCGAAATTTGTCTTGTCGATGCTAAAGTAATACATTTAGCGTTGCTGATTTGGCGACATGAAAAATTTGTAATTTTTTTTAAATAAAATATTATTAAAATATATATGTAATGACCGAGTAATTAACTGAAAAATGATTTTATTTCAAGTAACTAATTATCTGTACAAGTCTTACTACTTTATATACTAATAATTGAGAAATGATATTCTTACTGATAGTTATACTCCATTTTGTCCAAAACGACAAAAAAGCTTGCGTTTTGGGAAAAAAATTTTGACCAAGTTTTACTTGCCCACTTTCCCAAACGCCCCTTCAAACATTTCTCTTAAAAGCAATTCCTTGCTCCAGCAGATCGACTTAGATGTTTTCTTTCATAGTTAACTCAAAAAAATCTTAGTAATCAGCAAAAAACAAAATCTTTTATGGACAAATTATGTTTATAAATCTGCACTACATTATATTGAAACGTGCTTTCTTTCCTCAAATTTCTATCACTTTTCTATTATTATTATTTCCCTGAAGCGGTGGAGCCAATTCAATTGAACAGTTTTGCATTTGAATGAAATAACCTTATAATGTACAAACATAACACAAGGAAACAAATAATAGTTCAAATGGAAGAAAGGGAGTTGAGGAAACAATGTGGACCGTACAAAACGGTGGAATTGAATCGAAGTTAATAAAATAAAAACTGAACACAAAACCTAGAAAGGAGAATTACGTGATGAATTCCCATTGCAAAATTTGACAAAGATTAAAGAAATTCATAATCCATAAATCAACACACACCACCAAAACTAATACCAAAAAAAAAAAAATACAAAAAAAAAAGAAAGAAAAAGAAAGAGGATACATGATGAGAGTAAGCGAAAACAGCTTTGTAAGTGTAAATATGATCCCCTGCCTTGATCTCATTTTGCTGTATTCTGTTTGTGAGCAGACCCATCTACCCCCTCTCTCTCTCCCTGCTTCTACTCTTCATGCTCTTACTCTTCTTGCCCTGTAGCGACTGCAGTTACTAAAAAGCTGTATTTCGGACGAAGTGCTGTATCTCCGACGACGTGCTGTATCACTGCCGACGACCAAGTGCTGGACAAAGTGAACTGCACGCCAACAGTGAACTCACTTATTTTTATCGTTCTGGAGATGATGATTTCGTGCAGGATTACTGGAGACAGAAGCCGATCTGCTGGAGCAAGGAATTGCTTTTGTTAGCACATTTTTTATTGGCATGTGTCCGTGACAAAATAAGTTCAATTGAGTTGTAATCTTTCTTGAAGATCTTTGTGCAATTGGACTGGTTTCAGGCTGCTGTGCATCAGACATGCGTTCGTGGTGCGTTCGTTGCAGTGTTCGAACGGTTGGCGTTAGTGTCACGTTCTCTATTGGGTTCGAACGGGCGCATTCCAGAGAGCAAACGTTCGAGGTACGTTCTTGTGGGGTTCGAACGGGAGCATTCCATAGAGCTCACGTTCGTTGTGCGTTCGATTGGCGTTCGAACGAGTCTTCACAGAAAGGGCGCGTTCGTGTAGCGTTCTAGTAAGCGTTCGAACGCAGCTACGATCTGAACGTGTTTTTGGCCTGCAAAACCCTAGCTTTTCACCCTACCTATAAATATAACACTTAGCCGCAATTCCCCATGAGTTGAAAGAGCTGAAACACTTTTCCCTTGAGCCTAAATCTCACAAAGCTTTCAACTCTCTTTGAATCCACCATTGAAGACTTCTTCATCTTCTTGTCTTCTTCATTAATGGTGTGATTCCATCTTTGATAAACCTTCAACACAATATAACCCAAAATCCCTAATCCTTTAGAGTTCTATAGGAGGAGTTTTGGTAGTCGGAGTTCCGGCGTTCAGAGGTGATACAATCTACTCAGAGACTTCAGAGGTTATGAAGAAAACTATGGGTCGCGGGCTTGAGGAGTTCCTTGAGTTCTTGCAGTATAGAGGTACTTGAGTCGGTGGAGTTGCCACCATAGGTCTTGACCATCGTTGTAAGTTTTTCTCGATATAGTGGATTCGAGTGGTAGCCTATACCCGGAGTGGTTTTTTACTCGGAAGAGTTTTCCACTTCGTCACCAAAATTATTGTGTTGAATTTTGTGTGATTGATTTTATTTGCTGCTTTATTTATCGTTATTGTTTTTATATTTGCAGCATATTTTATTTATTTGTTATTGTGGTTGCCTGTTAATTTGCCTGTTGCAATTCCATAGTAGCAGTAACAGGACTTGTCCTGCTTATTGTTTATAATTCCGCATAGGGTCAGAACTTAGGATAACCTCGAATTTTCAATTGGTATCAGAGCCTGAACTCGATCCTTGACCCATTAGCTATGGAGCGTAGTCAACCCTTAAATTGTCCGTCATTTTTTGATGGCACATAATATTTACATTGGAAGGTTCGCATGAGAGCGTTCCTTAAGTCCTTAGATGAGAGGGTCTGGATGACTGTTGAATACGGGTGGAAACCTCCCGTTGTTACTGTTGATGGGGTCACTTCCCCTAAAGATAAATTGACCTGGACCAAGGACGAATTTGATGCTAGCAATAGGAACAGCAAAACTGTTAATGCCATACATGGTGCTGTCTGTTCTGCTGAGTTTAGGAGAATCTCAATGTGTGAGATAGCCAAGGATGCTTGGGACATCCTGCAGACTGTGCATGAGGGCACATTGTCTGTTAAAAATAATAGACTCCAGGATTTAGCCATTAGGTTTGAGGCCGCCAAAATGAAAGATGATGAGACCTTTGATGAATTTTATGCTGAGATTAACGATATCGTTAACTCTAGTTTTAACCTAGGTGAGACTATACCTACAAATATGATAGTTAGAAAAATCCTAAGATCCCTTCCTGATAAATTCCTACCCAAGATTACCGCCATCGAGGAAAGTAATGACCTCGATAAGCTTGATTTAGAAGAACTCGTAGGAAAACTGCAAGTTTATGAGAAGAAACTTCCTGGGTGTCAAAAACCCAAAACTATAGCGATGCAGATCGCAAAGGAAGTTGTTCATGATCCATCTAGTGATGATGATACCTTTACGGATCGTGATTTGGCCTTGTTTGCAAAGAAGTTTAAGAAATTTCTTAAACTTAAGAAGAATGGCCATAGCAGTAATAGGGATAGAGAGGATGAGCCTAGAGAGCTTAGGCATAGTAGGAGAGACTCTGGAGAGGATATAGATAGTAGATCCCGTGGTGCCCAGCGCTATGAATGTGAAGGATATGGGCACGTTAGATCTAAGTGTCCCACATACTTTAGGGCTAAAGGCAAGAAAGCCATGGCAGCATCCCTTAGTGATTCTGAAGGTGATGATTCTCCTAAAGGCAATTATATTGCTTTTATTGCTAGTGTGATTAATGAGAGAGAGATTGTTGTTAATGATGCTGATTTTGAAGTCTCTATTGATGAGTCTGTAGATGAGGAAAGTCTTCAAGTAGCTTATGTTGAACTGTTTAATGAGAGTTTAGCTATTAAGAAGACTAATATAGAGGTCAGTAAAAGGCTGAAAACTGTTGAGGTAGAAAAGAAGAATGAAACTCAAGCTAAATTTGAGCAAAGCCTTTTGATGGTAGATGACCTAGAGGAGAGGAACAGAGGCCTAGTTAATAGAGTCTAGATATTAGAGACCGAACTTGAAGATGCTAGAACCAATTGTCTGCATTTTCTAGTGGAAATAAAAAGGTGGACCGTATGTTAGGTATTATTTTGAGCCTAACTGTAATAAGGCTTCTTCTTCCAAAGTTGTGCCTGTAACAGCTAAACGTGACTTAGGTAAGAAACCTGTTGTGTGTAGTCATGTTTCTCCTCCCGTTGTTCCTCGTCCTGTTTCCCAACCTCAATCTAGAGGTGTTGTGGGTAAACCTCGCTCTCATCCGAGGTTTGTGCCTGTTTGCCATCACTGTGGCAAGGCGGGACACATTAGGCCTAAGTGCTACATGTTGCACAAACATAAGAGAAGGCCTAAGAGTGTGTCTCATAGATTTGATTCTTCAAATCTAATGTCTCAAGTTTCTGCACTAACCAAACAAGCTCAATTTTGAGTGAGAAACTTGCTTTGTTGTCTGGAAACTCTCATGTGGAAGAGGTTTCTAGAAAAGTTTTGGTGAGGAAGCAAGATGAATTCCCATCTTCTTCTGCGTGTCCTGATGGACATGATGAGAGTGCACTTCGGTGTGTAACTCTGCTTAAAAGATGCATTTTTATTTTCCTATTGCATGTGTGTGTGTGCGTGTGTTTTATGTTTTTGCACGTCTATTTTGTTTTCACAGCATATGGGTGTGTGTGTGTGTTCTTGTTTTTGTTATATATCCCTTGGTATATAGAATGGAAACCCAGACATAAATTTCATAGTCGATTCCGAATGGACGGTAGTATGATCTGCACTCGGGATACAACTCCACGTATCATTGGATGTTTTACAAGCTGTTTGTTTGTCTTTATTTTTTTGTGCTTTAAAACAGAAAAATAGAAAAAAATATATATTTTGAAAAAGACCAAAAATATTTTTATGGCTTGTTAGAGCATGAATAGCATGTGCATGTGATCCTGGTATGTAGGATATATGATTATGCATGTATGATATGCTGTTATTTTTCTTGATGCTCTATATGCATAAGTGTGTGTGATATAAACATTTGGTATATCTTGTGTTTGCACCTCACATACACGTTTTTATTTTGTCAAGGCTTGGTCGCATGTATGAGTTTTTGGACTGGCAATCTAATTTCTATCATACCTTGTTCATTTAAATAGTGTGACATTTGACTAGATGACCTTGCTATCCCCTTGTAAAAGCAAAAAGAAATAATAAAAAAAATATTGTTAAATGAGACTCAAGTGCAAAAGAGCCAAATGGCCAAATTCAAAAGATAAGGGCAAAACCCTTCACTTGAAAGAGTTATTAAATATGAGCTCATGATATTCTGGGGTGAATAATATAGCATGCACCAATGTTGCTTATTTTCAGGTCCTAGTGGTGCTGGGTTTGAACACTTATTTTGTGGACTTGGTTTGTTTAGAGATGGATTTCTTTGGCTGTGTCCAGCTGTGGGAACACAGAAACTGAGCGACGCCGTTCCTAGGCTCGCGGCCTAGTTTGGGAAGGATTTCATAACATGGAGTCGCCACCCCGGGTCCCGGGACAAAGATTTAAGGCCGCACTCACCCCTCGCAAGGGAAGACCTCAAACCGTTGGGTTCGGAATGGTCCCTTACTTATGTCACTTGTAATGAAAAGATTTATATAATAATTTAAACAAGCTGAAGTAACAATTATTTCTAAGGGTATCATGCTTCTAAATTCACATATATAAAATAAAATATGCGCCTAAATATACATGTATTTCATATATAAAATTGCATGCTTAACATATATCAAGATAGCAATGAACATACAACTTTGTACATCACATTCAGGAAAACAAAGCACACGTACTAACCATACAAGCATACATGGTAACCATACAAGCACACATATGGGCACTTTTCCAAGTGGTACGTGGAATTGTAGCCCAAGTACAGACCGCACTACCGTCCATTCGGAATCGGCTACGGATTTACGTCTGGGTTTCCATCCGATATACCGCAAGAAATAATACTCAAATGTTATCATGACACAAGCATATGAATGGTGATACATTGACACATTTACAAAAGAAAGATCAACCAATAGGCAAATATGCATGAATATAATAAGACAGACTCAGTTCAGTGTGTGCACGTTCGAGTAGCGTTCGTAAACGCGTTCGAACGGTAAACAGAAGGTTCGCGTTCGTTGTAGCGTCCGAGAACGCGTTCGAACGGAACCAGACCTGATGCATTATGAAACTAAGGCAGTGGATGCGCGTTCGTGTAGCGTTCGTAAACGCGTTCGAACGGAAAACAGAAGGTTCACGTTCGTATGGCGTTTGTTAACGCGTTCGAACGGAAAGGAAACAGAATGCTCACGTTCGAGTAGCGTCCGTAAACGCGTTCGAACGGAAAAGAGACCTGATGCATGATAAGGCAAAATGTATGCGCGTTCGAGTTGCGTTTGCAAACGCGTTCGAACGGACACGGACCTGATGCATGAAATAGGATGCAATACAGAAAATAAAGGGGCGCGGCGAAGCACTGCCGTAAAGGTGACCTTTTGGGGCTCTTGATCTCTCAAAGAGAGGACCTTTAGACCAACATGCTAAGCCCATGCGCATCACATTACACATACAAGAATATATCCAATCATATCAACCAAGTATGCCCGATTGGACACATCTTACGTCCAATCTGAACACACATCAACCGGCGCGGCAAAGCATCGTGGTAAAGGGCTTTTAGCCCCTCCCCGTAGGGGATCTCACGTCACACTTACTAAGCCCATGCACTCGATTGACTTAAACATATGAAAATAAAGATAATAATAATATCAAACTAAATATGCCCGATTGAACGTATCTCGCATCCAACCGAACATACATCAACCGGCGCGGCGAAGTAGTGTCACGAAGGTGGCCTTTTCGGCTCTTTGTCTCCAAATGGATGACCTTTGGACTAACTCACTAAGCCCATGCGCTTGGTTGAACCAATGCATAACTAACGACATATGGAATTCAAATAAAGCAAACTAAATAACAAAAGCAGCACGACAAAAGGAGGATGGTGCCATTTACCCAAGCGGTACGTGGAGTTGTGGCCCGAGTACAGATCATATTACCCCGTCCATTCGGAATCGGCTATGAAATTTATGTCCGGGTTTCCATCCGATATACCGCGAGAGTTGACACATCTCTCATTCATCCAATGCCCACAACATACATCATACACACGACATATACCACAAATACAGAAAATATAATCAAAGTAAATGACCAGAAAATAAAATGAGATTAAGTGTGAAAGATACCCTCAGGTCTAACCTTTTAAGCCGTCTCTCGGACTCGCGTTCCACGGGAATCGAAAGGGGGTAAAGCTCCGCAACTTTCTGGTCCACTGGTTCAACGTCCTAGCTCACTGTTTCGCTGCTTTGCTTACGATTCGAACTCCGTTCTGCTCCTATTCGGCTCCTGTTTTGCTGCTCACTGCACGGGCTACCTGTTTCAACGTTTTCAAAGAACTATTCCAAGTTTGTGTGGGTTCTTAGTGCAATTATATATGGTTATTCTTAAGATTTATCTATGCAGTTTTTTATGTTACTGTTTTTGGGACTTTGGGGACTGTTTTGGGAGGATTTTCGGTGGTGGTTAGGGATTGTTTTGGTGTGATTTTCGGTGGTGTGAGAGGGATTGTTTTGGTGTGATTTTTCGGTGGTGAGAGAGTGAGGATCAAGGGAGTGATATCTTGTGATGTCTAGGATTTCTTGCTATAATCGTTTGTGAATTGTGTGTATGAGCTAGAGAGATTGGAGAGAGGGGATGGCCTTGGTTTGGTCATGTTTATATAGAGGAGAGGTAGGGTTTGGCCTTGTGTCACAAGGAAGAGATTTGTGCATTAAAGAGGGGATAAGATTTGGTGCTAGGTAAGGAAAGCAATGGATTTGATTGGGGGACATGTCTTGGCTAGATTAGGAATACAATATATTTGATTGGTTAGGATTAGGCATTTAATTTGTTAGATTAGGAAGTCAATATTTTTAATTTGTTATGATTGATTTTAATTAGGTATATCATCTTTTAATTTAGGTATATAACATATTTGATTCATTTATATTAGGCATGATTTTATTTTATGTTTTATTTAATTGGTAAATGATTTAAATGTTTTATTTTAATGTTTAATATTTAATTATTTAATTTGGGATGTGTTTTATGGGCTTTTGGGGACTAAATGGGCTGGGCGTGAGGCTAGCAGCAAAACCAGAATTACCGGTTCCGTTCGAACGCCTCATCGCACGCGGCACTAACGTCCGCAATCTGCACAAGGTTCGAACGAAGCAACGAACGCAGCACCAACGAAGACAGTGAGCTTATTATTCTGAATTCCCCCTTCCGATATCCGTTTCCCGCGGCTTTCATGACTCAAAAGGTAGTGCCTCCAAATGAGACTCATCATCGGTTTCACATGCGAAAATGCAATGCCTACACCAGCTCATAAAATAAGGTCTTAAGCCTTGATTCGTTGTGCACTTTATTTTTCACGCAAGTGCTTGATATGTTTTGGTGTTTATGTCATATGCATAAGTGTTATATTTAGCCACTTTTAAAATGATGCATATTGTTTCATGTCATAAACAGCTGAATACTGACTGTGTATCATTGTGTCAGCTTTACATGCTGTTTCAGTCAGTTTTTGACATGATTTTTATTTATCTCAGTATGTGCCTGTGTGTGCTTCATGTTATTGCATACCATTTTTTTTTGTTCTTTCCTGTGCACCTTTCTAAGTTTTGGTTTGCTTCCCGTGTTTTATTTTGCTAACTTTATGTGCCTGTTAGTGAGGGGGAGTAATTCCTGTTTGTTTATGCTATTGCATGTGTTTTCTCCTGTTCTCCTGTTATTTTTCATGTTTCTTTTATCATTTGTCATTTCGTGACAAAAAAGGGGAGAGTAATATATTAAGGGGGAGAGCCTTAATATATAGGAGGGAGCCGTAGAATATCCTTTAGATATCTCCGTTTTAAGGGGAGTTAAGATTAAGAGGGAGAAAGATTTCTACTTGTACATGTATGAGATTTTTACATGCTTTATGGTTTACTTGATTATCTCAATGCTTTTCACGGTATATTGTTGTTTGTGGATGTTTCAGGTAGCATGTATGTTGCTGCAGTGGCATTAATTTCAAGACTTCTTTGTTAGGTGTTAGATCGAGTTCATTTGTAATAAGTCACTGTTTTGATGGTTGACAGTTGACTATTTGCTTTTTGGGTCTATTACCGTAGTCTTTGTATTAGGTAGTGCTTTGTCACGAAATGCCAAAGGGGGAGATTGTTAGCACCTTTTTTATTGGCATGTGTCCGTGACAAAACATGTTCAATTGAGTTGTAATCTTTCTTGAAGATCTTTGTGCAATTGGACTGGTTTCAGGCTGCTGTGCATCAGACATGCGTTCGTGGTGCATTCGTTGCAGTGTTCGAACGGTTGGCGTTAGTGTCACGTTCTCTATTGGGTTCGAACGGGCGCATTCCAGAGAGCAAACGTTCGAGGTACGTTCTTGTGGGGTTCGAACGGGAGCATTCCAGAGAGCTCACGTTCGTTGTGCGTTCGATTGGCGTTCGAACGAGTCTTCACAGAAAGGGCGCGTTCATGTAGCGTTCTAGTAAGCGTTCGAACGCGGCTGCGATCTGAACGTGTTTTTGGCCTGCAAAACCCTAGCTTTTCACCCTACCTATAAATATAACACTTAGCCGCCATTCCCCATGAGTTGAAAGAGTTGAAACACTTTTCCCTTGAGCCTAAATCTCACAAAGCTTTCAACTCTCTTTGAATCCACCATTGAAGACTTCTTCATCTTTTTGTCTTCTTCATTAATGGTGTGATTCCATCTTTGATAAACCTTCAACACAATATAACCCAAAATCCCTAATACTTTAGAGTTCTATAGGAGGAGTTTTGGTAGTCGGAGTTCCGGCGTTCAGAGGTGATACAATCTACTCAGAGACTTCAGAGGTTCTGAAGAAAACCGTGGGTCGCGGGCTTGAGGAGTTCCTTGAGTTCTTGCAATATAGAGGTACTTGAGTCGGTGGAGTTGCCACCATAGGTCTTGACCATCGTTGTAAGTTTTTCTCGATATAGTGGATTCGGTGGTAGCCTATACCCGGAGTGGTTTTTTACTCAGAAGAGTTTTCCACTTCGTCACCAAAATTATTGTGTTGAATTTTGTGTGATTGATTTTATTTGCTGCTTTATTTATCGTTATTGTTTTTATATTTGCAGCATATTTTATTTATTTGTTATTGTGGTTGCCTATTAATTTGCCTGTTGCAATTCCATAGTAGCAGTAACAGGACTTGTCCTGCTTATTGTTTATAATTCTGCATAGAGTCAGAACTTAGGATAACCTCAAATTTTCAGCTTTTAATTGAAATGTTCGAAGGGGCGTTTGGGAAAGTGGGCAAGTAAAACTTGGTCAAATTTTTTTTACCCAAAACGCAAGTTTTTTTTATCGTTCTGGATAAAAGGGAGTATAATTATCAATAAGAATATCATTTCCCCTAATAATTTGCTTACAAATATAACTGCACAAAGCTGTAACTAATTCCGAAAACTATCTAACGGAGACTAGGATTGATGGTGAGATGATTCGGTACACACAACTTATTGAGTTCTTCAATCAACAGATTATAGTGAGTTTTCTTAATATAAGTTTAATTATGGATTTGAATCAAAACAATAATTTAAAAAAAAAAAATAAAAGACTGTATATATCAAGACGTTCTTCATATCTTATTTATATGAGGAGCCGTACTGTGTACGATCATTATTTCATCCTGTTATGAAAATAATAGTAATAGAAAAACACTGTGGACAAATTAGAAAATAATTTTTGGCCATATGCACTGCAGTCTGAGGTTTTTAGGGAAGTAATCACTTCACTAGCTTTGTATATATTTATTTAATACGATTCCCTTGTGGTTGATTAATTATATACATGTTTACTTAAGAATGTCAATTTTATGTTTTTCTTTTTGCCTATTTGTATCAGCGGGATCGCAACGTGAAGCTGCTTCTAGCTAGCTGAGCTGAGGGTTTTAATTAATCAACATAAAAGGATCATTGAGCTCAGATGTCTTGGATAATATATTAATAATAAGGTAAGTAGATATATGGGGCATTTTCGAAACTGTCTTTTATATTTAAAAATATAAGTATTAGGGTTAGTATTTAAGTAAGTGATGTACTCTAATTTTATATAATAAAATTTGCAGTCATATAACAATTGATGTAATCATATAGTGTTGATGAAAATATCTCACATTGACTCAGATAAATAATTAAACTCAAAATATAAACATTGAGCAACCCTCAACTCTCAGGCTGGCTTTTGGGTTGAGTTAGGCCCACGAATTTCAACATGATATCAGAGCCACACTCATGCACGGGTGGGCCCACACTACATGTTCACGTGACATGAATCATGCAAAAGACCGGTTTGCACGTGAGGAGGAGTGTTGAGGAAAATATCCCACATCGGCTGAGATAACTAATTAAACTCAAAATATAAACATTGGACAACCCTCAACTCTCAAGCTGACTTTTGGGTTGAGTTAGGCCCACGAATTTCAACACATAGACATATTATCGAACCACTTAAATCTTTGTCTTATTTTTTCTCCTTCTTTTTCAACACAATTATAGTCAATTCTATGTAAAATTTCACAACAGTATATTATTGTAAGTTTGTAACCGCAAGGCTGCTGCATCTACTTTCTTGTCTACCTTTGAAGTTGCTCATCAATAGACACTACTTATAAGGGCATATGTCAGCCAGCCCTATGGTTTTATTTGATCAAGAAGTGATGTTGATGACACATTCTTTGTTTCCTTTTCCTTTAAAAACTTGGAGCATGAGTATATGATCTGTATTTGTATGTATTTGGGCTGTATTTTTATACAATCTTGACCAGAACTCTCTATACAAAGAATTTTCTGAACATTACATTTTAACTTGCATACCATTTCATTATGCTTGGGTGGATATCTGTTGTAAATGTGAATTTTAATAGGGGAGTTATATGTTTTGATTTTAATGGAGATGTTACATAAATTGTTAGGAAGTTAATATTTTTTTATTATTTCTTTTTATTAATATTTTTGCAAAATATTTTTGATTCTTTAATTATCTATTTGTCAACGTTTTCTTTAAATTTCGAAGATCAAAAACTTACAAACAAATTGATTATTTACGTTCGAATTTAAAGAATATTTTATGTCCAACGACTACAAAATTCAAGATCAAAAACTGACAAATTGATTACATATATTCAAAAGTTTTCTTATATATATAATGCTTCTTTATAGAAAGAAAAGAAAATTAGAAAGTAAGATAGACTTTGGCCTTTTTAAAAAAAAAAAAAAACCACAAATCGAGAGCAACGTGTTTTATTTTTTCAAAAACTTGGCTTGCTTCAGTCGAGTGTAGAACACAAATTGCTATGCTTGCTTCGGCTACTTTTTTTTGCAATTTTTTGATATCGAGCATAATTTTGTGAGTTGGGCATGAGTGTATCAATTGAATTTGTGCTAATTGATTGAGACAAAGATTTTTTGGGCTGTTTTATCTTGGAAACGTCGGGCCCGATTACTGCTAGCATAATTTCCTAGGCAGAGCCGCGAAACATCTTAAAGAGAGCGATATAGTCCGCAACTCAACCCAGTCCCGATTTTATTTTTCCTAGTGAACGGTAATATTATTCTGACTTGCAATCTGTTTCTATAATTTTAAGATGATTGAATACTATGAACACTATTGCCTTTGATTCTACTGCTATTGATTTGAACAAACCGTTTCGGTTTTAAAGATTTCACTTTAAACGTTGAAGATTAAAAATGTTATTTTTCCTCACTATTAAAAAGCTAGCAAACTTCTGTATGACTGAAAAATAGAATTGCCTGATGACCCTGTGGTCCAATTTAGTGTTATCAAACAGTAATTTAACATGCAAAACCAACAGATCAATTCCCAAAAAAAATCTATATGCAAAACCCTATACAAAAAACCAATAAAAGAACACATAAGAAAAAATCAGAAGTTACTGAAATTCCAAGTCGAGAAAGTCTCTGTCCTTAAGAACTTATTGGCCCGTCACAGGTGCTCTACGGTTCCGAATTGCCAACGTTCTCCCAGGATAACTTGGATGCTACTTGTACAAGGAGCACTCCTTCACAAGTTTATGAACTAGAACAAATGGTGGATCTCTTCTCAAAACCAAGAAAACAAAGTCTGAAATGTATTTGTCTTGTTGCCTTTTTTCTTCCCCAATTTTTCCAACAACTAACTAACAAAAATGGAGGGAAAAACCTTTTATAAGGCAAGGAGGGGTGCCAAAGAAGGGCACCCCTTGGGGTGGGGTTGCAACCCTACAAGGATTGTAACTACCCCCATATCACAAAAGACAAATATACCCTCTGAAAATTGAAGAATTTACAACAATCCCCCACAATTCTTCAATTATACAGTCAGACACGTGAGAGAGATACCATGAGCCAAAGCTGCATCGAAATAGGTAGCTTTCGCCTTGAACCTTTCCTAGTGAATGACAATCGGATTTACTTGGCAAACCAGTGACCCATAGTCTTGAACTGTTCTGCCGTTGGTGTAAACCAAGACAATTGCCAACACACAGCTTTGATTCGACCATTTTCCCGTTCTACGGTTGTGTTCATTTTGGCCCTGAACAACGGTCCTGGATTCATCAAGCACTTTAGGGTAACCCGCCTTTAAAGGTTCCCATGGAAGCGGCCTCACTCTTACTTGAAATAAGATAGGTGATCTACTATGAAGAGGTAATCTGTCTTTACCCCCATTAGGACTCATCTCCTAATATAGTGATCATTAAAAGCCTTAGCTTAACCTAACCAATGACAGACAGCACTCAGCATCACGGATGGTAGGACGAAATGGCGAGTACGAAACTCTTCAGTGCTTGTTTTGAATTGCACAAAGTTTCTGTTGTCCCTTTTGAACCTAGATCTTGGGATCTCCAGTCAACTAGGTTGGGTTTCCACAGTGACAATTCTTAGAATATAGGCTTCAAGCCCATTCCCCTCGATGACTTCTCAACTTGCTCTCGAGGTAAACCTTTAGTTAGTGGATCCGCTAGGTTTTCCTTCGACTTAACATAATCGATCGATATTATGCTACTTGAGAGCAGTTGACCTATGGTATTATGTCTCCGACATATGTGTCGAGACTTACCATTATACATTGTATTTTGGGCTCTCCCAATTGCCGATTGGCTATCACAATGTATGCTAATCGCTGGCACCGGTTGGGCCAACCAGGAATATCCTCCAGGAAGTTTCTAAGCCATTCTGCTTCTTCCGCTGTTTTGTCTAATGCTATGAACTCTGATTCCATAGTAGACCGGGCAATACATGTTGCCTCGAGGATTTCCATGACACGGCTGCATTACCAAGTGTGAAAACAAATCCAACCGTAGATTTGGAATCCACTATATCAGATATCCAGCATCGCTGTATCCCTCTAGAACAACAGGATATCTCTCGTAATGTAGCCCACATTTTGAAGTTTCTTATACCTCAAAACACTTACTATGACTTTCCAGTGGTTATGTCCTGGATTGCTAGTATATCTGCTAAGCCTATTCACAGCTTGAGCGATATCAGTTCGTGTGCAATTCGTGAGATACATCAGACTTCTGATGATCCTTGAATACTCTAATTGCGATATGCTTAAGCCAGTATTATTTGATAGAGGAAGAGTTAGGTTAGCTACTCCCAAATCTTTCATATCAAATTTGCTGGTTAACACTTTCTTGGTAAACTGAATCAACACATGATTATTACCAATTATCAGCATATCGTCTACATAGAGACATACAATGACATATCCTTTTTGAGTTGACTTGGTGTACACACACTTATCACACTCATTGGTTTTAAACCCACTTGATAACATCTCTTTGTCAATGTTCTCATGTCATTGTCTAGGTGCTTGTTTTAATCCGTACAAGGATTTTACAAGTTTGCACACCTTCTGTTCTTATCCAGGAACATCAAACCCTTCTGGTTGTTCCATGTAAGTCTCTTCATCCAATTCACCATTCAAGAATGACGTCTTTACATCCTTTTGATGTATTTCAAGACCAAATATAGCTGCTATAGCTATAAGCATTCTACTGATGTGATACGAATCACTGGTGGATAGGTGTCAAAGTAAACAAAGCCTTCTCTTTGTCTATAATCTTTTATGACAAACCTCGCCTTGTACTTATCTATTGATCCATCCATTTTCATCTTTCCAATTGTAGCCCAGTGGCTTACAACCTGGAGGAAGATCAACCAACTCCCAAGTATGGTTCTGTAGGATTGAATCAATCTCACTGATAATCGCCTCTTTCCACAGAGGTGCCTCCAAAGAAGACATTGCTTCTTTATAGCTTCGAGGCTCATTTTCTAACAAATATGTCAGAAAATCGGATCTGACTCTTGGTCAACATGATCACTGTCCTTGACAGTATCAACAGCTCTTTTTGAGAGACTCTCTTCTTTGTCTTTCCTTACAAGGAAATGTCTCTTCAAAAATATTGCATTCTTTGACTCAATCATCACATTCAGATTGATGTCAGGAATCTCATACTTGTGTACCAAGAATCGATACGCACTACTGTTGCAAGCATATCCGAAGAATATACAGTCAACAGTTTTGGGTCCTATTCCACCTTCTTAGGTTTAGGAGCCATCACCTTGGCAATTGGCAAGACACCCCCACATTTTCAGATATTTGTAGGAAGGTACATAACCTTTCCACAACTCATATGGTGTCTTGTCCAATCTTCTGTGAGGAAGCTTGTTCAGAACGTAGTTCGCGGAAAGCAGGGCTTTCCCCCACAAGTTCTGAGGTAAACCAGAACTAGTCAACATGGCATTCATCATTTCCTTCAACGTTCGGTCTTTGCACTCAGCAATCCCATTTTGTTGAGGAGAATACGGAGCAATGGTTTCGTGAATAATTCCGTGCACAGAACAATATTCACCGAATGATGAAACGTATTCACCACTTCTATCACTCCTGATTCTTTTGATTTCCTTGCCAAGTTGATTTGCAACTTCGTTCTCAGTGTATAAAGCTCTCAATAGCTTCAGCTATGCTCCTCAGCAAATACACTTAACTGAATCTTGTGCTTTCATCGATAAAAGTGACAAAGTACTTTTTACCGCCTCTTGTTTGCACAACATTCATGTCACATACGTCAATGTGTACAAGTTCCAAGGGTTCAGAACTTCGTTCTATGATGTTCTATGTATTTTTGCTTCAACACATGCCTCACACTCATGTTGGCTATCAATGCAAATTTAGGTATAAGGTCCATGTTAATTAATGTATCATAATTAACATGTCCTAACCTCCCATGCCATACATTTTGTGACTCAATAATATAAGCAGAAGTTTCAGCTTTATTAATAGCACAATTGACAGTCATTGAAAAGACCCTCAGCGAGGTATCATTTTCCTACATAGACATCATTTCTGGTCAATACAATCTTGTCAGAAAGCAAATACAAACCCGGACCGAGGTTTTCAGAACTACTGTGCCTTGTCCAACCACTCTAGAGGTAGACGAGTTTCCATTGTCAGATGATCGCCGCCATCGACCTTTCTGATACGAGGAAAACATCTTGCTATCAGCACAGATATGACGAGTAGCCCCAGTGTCTACCCATCATTCTCTCGGATTCCCAACCAAGTTGGCCTCAGTTACCACTGTTGAGAGATTCATTTCTGAAATCTCATCAGTTAACTGCTCATCTTCAGTGACATAAGCCTCATATATCCTGCCATTGTCCTGAGATATCTTGTTTCTGCAGTCCTTTGTCATATGACCGCTCTTTTCACAGTTGTAGCACTTCCCATTGAACTTCTTGTTCGCTTGGGAAGAATCAGCTTCACTGTTCTTTCTTTTCTTGCTACCATTTACATCCTCAAAGATGTTGGCCTTAGACTCCATAGTCTTGTAGCTGGCCTTTCCGGACATCATGTTGTCCTGTTCGATTCTCAATCGAACTCCAAGGTCTTCAAGGCTCATCTGCTTCTTTCTGTGTTACAGATAGCTCCTGAAATCCTTCCATGATGGAGGCAACTTTTCAATTATGGTGGCAACTTGAAACGTCTCACAGAGTTTCATTCCTTCATCCAGTATTTCATGAATGATCTATTGTTGTTCACCCAACTGAGACATCACTGTCCTTGAAACTACCATCTTGTAGTCCAGGAACCTACCCACGACAAATTTCTTTTGTCCGGCATCTTCAGTTTTATACTTCTTCTCGAGAGATTCCCAGAGAATCTTCGCAGAAGTCATGCCTTGGTACACATTGTACAGGGTATTGTCAAGACCACCCAACAGGTAGTTCTTGCATAAGAAGTCTCCAGACATCCAAGTCTGTTTCGCTCTTCCTTGGCCAATTCAGATTCACCCTCCACAAGACCCGAAGATCTTTGAGGAATTTAGCCAACTGGAGAGTTGTCAGGTAGAACAGCATTTTGCTCTGCCACTGTTTGAAATTTGCCCTACCAAATTTCTCCGGCTTTTCTCCGTGAGAGACCGGTATTCTTTGATATTTCCGCTAGCCATTTGTAGCTGGAAATTCAACAGGTTCAATCAGTCTACGAAAGACGAATTGCACAACGATCAACGAATGATCTTGTTCAAAGTGATGTACTAGGTAGTCACTTGTTGTTCTAATGGACGAAAGTTCCAATAAACACAAGTCATTGAATTTTAACTAAAGATTCTTAAGGAAAATTGAACGAACGAATATTCTTCAAACACCTTTTCCAATAGGATCTTTTAGCAATTCACAACCCAGATTTACACTCTTCCAATAGCACAATTATTACGATAAGTGTAGATATATAAATGTCAATCAAGATTGGATGGAATTACTTGTGCAAAATTACACTTTAAATTCTCAACCAATTATGCAACAACCAATCAATTTCAACTTTATCACTATGTGTATGCTTGTGATAATTGAACAACCTAATAATAACTTAAATCTATACTACCAAGATTAATGTGTTAACAGTATATGACTTACCAAGTTAATATTATTTAAGTTTGTAGTTTATAAAAATTACAGGACTATTTCGTTAGTGTCGCGTTCGTATCTACGTTCGAACGAGACTGTCCAGTGTGTGTGCGTTCGTGTTGCGTTTGCTAACGCGTTCGAACGACGTGTTTCCAGAGAGTTCACGTTCGAGTAGCGTTTGATAACGCGTTCGAACGGAATGATTCCAGAGAGTTCACGTTCGTATAGCGTTCGTGAACGCATTCGAACGGAATGATTCCAGAGAGTTTGCGTTCGAATTGCGTTTAGTACGCGTTCGAACGTTCTAAGGCAGAAGGCTTTCGTTCGAGTTGCGTTTGAAGACGCGTTCGAACGTTCTTATGAGAATTCAAAATTTTAGCCTTCGCGTGCGTTGGGCGTTCGAACGCCCTACGGGTTTTTCATGCACAGTTCGTATTTTCCAGAAAATATTCAAACCCTAACATGCAAATTACTATCTAATAACACGATATCAATAAGTTCTTAAGATTGTGGTCCAATTTAGTGTTATCAAACAGTAATTTAACATGCAAAACCAACAGATCAATTCCCAAAAAAAATCTATATGCAAAACCCTATACAAAAAACCAATAAAAGAACACATAAGAAAAAATCAGAAGTTACTGAAATTCCAAGTCGAGAAAGTCTATGTCCTTAAGAACTTATTGGCCCGTCACAGGTGCTCTACGGTTCCGAATTGCCAACGTTCTCCCAGGATAACTTGTACAAGGAGCACTCCTTCACAAGTTTATGAACTAGAACAAATGGTGGATCTCTTCTCAAAACCAAGAAAACAAAGTCTGAAATGTATTTGTCTTGTTGCCTTTTTTCTTCCCCAATTTTTCCAACAACTAACTAACAAAAATGGAGGGAAAAACCTTTTATAAGGCAAGGAGGGGTGCCAAAGAAGGGCACCCCTTGGGGTGGGGTTGCAACCCTACAAGGATTGTAACTACCCCCATATCACAAAAGACAAATATACCCTCTGAAAATTGAAGAATTTACAACAGACCCTACCGTAGTCCAAATTAGGGAGCATGAAAATTGGGAAGAGAATGATGAATTATATGATATATATATAGTTCTAGGAAAACTACAAAGGATGTTTGAGATGCCCTTTAGAACAAATATGATACTGAAGAGGCTGTGTCTAAAAAATATGATGTTAGTCACTGCCTTAGGTACCAAATGGTATATGATAAATCCGTAGAAACCCAATCCCATGAACTACAAAAAATAGCCAATGAGATTATATCTGAGGGTATGTCTCTAGATGAACAATTCCAAGTAGCTGCCATAATTGATAAACTACTCCCATCCCAGAAAGATTTTAAAGGTACCCTTAGGCATAAAACTAAGAAATTTTCCCTAGAAAGTCTTATAAACCGCCTTCCATAGAAGAGGAAGCCCGCAAACAAGATCAAAAAGAAGAGATCATAGTTGTGTCAAACAATAAAAAACCTGTCTCAATAGTCCTGAAACCTAATGGTAAAAATATGAAGAAAAAGTTTTCCCATAGGAACAACAAAAACCATAATCACCAAAACCCCAACAACAAAACTTAAAATAACTAGAACAAGCAACAACCTCCCTCAAGAAATGAAAATGACCAGTTCAAATGCTACAACTGTAGCAAACTAGGGCATCTTGTTCAGAACTGCTTGAATAAGCGTTATGTTCCACAAGCAAACCTTAGCAAAGATCAACTTGTTGCTATGATCTCTGAGATCAACATGGTTGGTGGATCCGAGGGTTGGTGGGTTGACACTGGCACTTCTCATCATGTCTGCTATGTTCGTGTTTTGTTCAAGTCCTATGCGGTAGCTGCGGACAAGAAAATGCTGCTAAGTGACTCCCACACCACTATGGTTGCTGGGACTGGTGACATGGAACTGAAGTTCACATATGGGAAGATCATTATTCTCAAGAATGTGCTGCACACTCCTGAGATAATGAAGAACTTGGTTTTCGGGTATCTCCTGAATAAGGCTGGGTTTATAGAAATTATAGGGGCCGATTTGTATATTCTCACCAAAAATAATGTTTTTGTGGGAAAATGGTTATGCTACTGATGGAATGTTCAAACTTAATGTTGTTATTAATAAAATTGATTCTTCTGCTTACATGTTGTGTTCTTTTAATATTTGGCATGCTCGACTTTGTCATGTTAATAAACAAATTATAAAGAACATGAGTAACTTAGGCTTAATTCCCGAACTATCCCTGAATGATTTTGAAAAATATGAATTCTGTAGTCAAGCAAAATTTACTGAAACACCACATAAATCTGTAATTAGAGAATCTGAACCGTTAGACTTAATACATTCATATATCTACAAGTTTGGTGGAAAATTGACTAGAGGTGGAAAACGATACTTTATCATATTTCTCGATGATTGTTCAAACTATTCATATGTTTATCTAATGAAAAACAAAAATGAGGCATTTGATATGTTTAAAATATTTCACTCAGAAATTGAAAATCAATTAGGAAAATTAAAAGATTTCGAAGTGACAGAGGCATTAAGTATGACTCTACACATTTTAATGAATATTATAAATTGCATGGTATTATTCATGAGAAACCTATACCATATTTTCTTGAAATGAACGGAAAAGATGAAAGGAAAAATAAAACTTATGTTGAAGCTGTAGTTTATATTTTACTTAATTCTGGTGCTGTCTCATTTTAGTGGGGAGAAGTTTTATTGACTGTGTGTTATGTTTTGAATAGAGTGCCTAAGTCAAATGATAAAGTTTCACCTTATGAAATTTTAAAAAATAGAAAACCTAACTTGTCTTACCTTAGAACTTGGGTTGTCTTGCCTATGTTAGAATCTCTGACCCTAAAAGGATTAAACTTGCGAGTATGACATATGAATGTGTTTTTATTGGTTATGCTGTTAATAGTAAAACATATAGATTTTATGATTTGAAAAATCATGTTGTAGTTGAATCTGTTGATGCTGATTTCTTTGGGAATAAATTTCCTTTTAGTTTGAAGAATAGTGGAGGCTCGTCCTCTAGCATTAACCCAACAATAGAACATACTGAATCTGATAAAGAAATAGAATATATACCTAGAAGGGGTAAATGGTCTAGAAAAACTAAAGATTTTAGTCCTGACTTCTATGCATACACTTTAGAAGAAGATCACACTACTCTAAAAGAAGCATTGTCATCTTTAGATGCTGATTTATGGCAAGAAGTAATAGAAGATGAAAAGAGTTCTTTAGAGACTAATAAGACCTTGCATCTAGTAGATTTACCTCCAAGTTGTAAAACCATAGGTTGTAAATGGATACTTAAAAAGAAATTAAAACTTGATGGTTCAGTTGATAAATACAATGCTAGACTTGTTGCCAAATGGTCTTAAAGAAAGCGACATAGTTCATGAACCAACCCAGTCCCAATTTTATTTTTCCTGATGAACGGTAATAATATTCTGACTTACAATCTGTTTCTACAATATCAACTCTGAAAAGTTTGTTCCTTGGAGCAGTAGATGTCAAAAAACTTATTTGTAATCGAGCAACAGCTGCTTGCATGATTTGGTTAAAAATCGGATGGTTGGTAGTCCAAAGCACATGGCTGATCCTATATTTTTTGGAGTTTTTATCCATTAGCTATTTAAAAATTATAATAAAAAAAATTTGGAGGAGACGTCTCGCCCACCTTACTTCAAAACCGACCCTGCTAAAGCAGACCGAGCTAGACAAAGGCTATTCAGGGAGAAAATCTTTGGTACAACGGTGGTACCACGTCATCCATGCAATAAGCCAATCATCATTTGCCACGAGTGCTAAAAAGTCAAAAAACAACTAAAAAATATGAAGAAAATTAAACATGTTATTTTTTAATTGGTTGGTGGTACCACGTTATCCATACCACGATTGCACCAAAGATTTACTCCTATTCAGGGGCTTAACTCTTTGGTCTTAAAACACCTGGCCCATATTTGGCCATAAGATGTCGTCTATAGGCAAGACACATACTTATTTTGAAATTAGATAATTTAGGTGGTGTGATTTTTAATAGATATAATATTCAATAATTAATAATACACAATCCATGAATGCACCAACTGAACAATCTAAGCTTCATGTTGGTAGAAATTGGTTAATACAACGAAATTAAAAAAAAAAACAAAGTCCACCAATACCACCACTACTAATTCAGAATTTAATGCATATCTAACAACAAATTTTGAGTTTTCCCAAGTACTGGTGAGCAATTTCTTATCCTTTATTGGTGGCAAAAACATTAAGGATTGTTTACCGTCCTGGCTGTGATTGCAATGGAGGTATTACCTACACCAGTCTCAACTGTATCTGTAGAGCAAACATTTAGTATTGGCGGCAATATTCTTGATGACAGAAGATCAAGGTTGAAACCGGAGACGTTAGAAGCTCAAACATGTCTTGACGATTGATGTAGGGCAGAACGTCGTGATCAAGAAAATCAGTCGGAAAATTTTGAAGATTTGTGTGCTAACACGGACACAACTGGAACCGAAGTCTCAAGAATTAGACCGCCTTCCCCGGATGATGATGAATAAAATATTAATGGGTAAATTATTAAAATAAATGTAACAAAACAATGTAAGTTTTGATTCCTCTACGCCCCAAGAGGATATGTATGCAGCTTATGTAAGTGCAAATTCTTTCTTCTTTTTTTTTTTCCCAAAATAATAAATAAATTATCAATGTTTACTTTTACTCTTACTCTTTAATAACTTTTTAATTTTTTATAACAATTTAAATTTATTTATTTATTCTTTAGTAAAATTTTAATTTCATATTATTTTTATAAAATTTAATTTAATTTATTAAAAAATAGTTTCAAACCTTAAACCGAACTGAACCGAACCGCACAGTTCGGCCTGATTAAAGTTCCGTTGCGCATCTGCTTTGGCCAACTGAACCGAACCGTACGATTCGGCCGGTTTAAGATTTGGTTTCTAATACGATTTGAACCGTAACTGAACCGTGTGAATGTCTCTTCGTGTCTACTCCAGTGTCAGTAATTGTCTTTTTATGCAGCAGAAAATGAATGAAAAAATTGTAATCTATAATGAGAAAAGAATTGCAAGAACCATAAAATATAAGATGATAAGAGTTCAGTGAAAACTTTTAACATCTAATACAATGATAGGCATATTATTTGGACGGATCAAGAACAGGTATTGATATTCTCATTTTAAAAGATGTAAAATCCTTGTGTGAACAAACGTCAATTGAAAGCTCGTGGGAACACTGTAGGTGAGGTTCTAATATGATAAAATTTGTGTACTCTTTAATTAATGAGATAAGCATGAGTATTCAATGAGATCAAAAATCCAATCAATAAAAATATTGAAAGGTAAATGATTAAAAAAATCATTTTTATTATTATTGGAAAGTTATCAAAACTAGACATTTCTAAATTTTCTCCCCTACAAATGCAGCCCAAAGGTGGAATATTAAACTTGCATATAGAAGAAGAAGGTTCCCAAAGACTTGTTATGGGATGCTTTCCTGAATTACTTTTGGAAATGGCCGACATAAATTACAATTTGCTTTTTCAGCAGCATAAATTATAATGCTAAAGGTTAGAAACGTTAATTGCATGTCGTTTTTGGTCAAAAAGTAAACCAGTTATGATGGACGCCATCATCTTTCAGCGTTTCATATGTGAACAAAGTGATGATGACTCAAATCAACGTGTTCAGAAACCTAACAAAAGTTATATACCTGATGACACTCACAGCAACTCTAATAATTCAATCTTGGCTTCTATGGGTGTGTGAGAGAAAGATGTTCTGAATTACCGATCACTCTTGGAGTGTTTTTGAGGAAAACCGAATGCAATATTATTACTCTCAAGAATAATATACAAGTTTTTACACAAATGGAAAAACTACAAAAAACCTCACTTAACAACACTCTCTCACTGATTTTTCTACTCTCACCGGGATGTTGTTTTTATAGTAGAAAAACGACTACTATTCATCCCTGATTTCATGCCACAAATCATGGCTTTATCAAGAATTATTGGCTCTTTTTCTTCAATTGTCAAAGATCACCTAAAGTTGCTTGGCAACTTCTTCATGGAGTCTTCAAATGGTGGTTAGCATGTCATATGCATTACCCATGTATGAAAGTGGCAGCTGAACTAACAATTCTCCCCCTCCAGCTGCATCCGAAACAATTGTCATCTGACAGCTATCCCGGCTATGTCTCTGCACAACTCTAGCTTGTCCCGAGTAACCACCTTTGTTAACATATCGGCTGGATTCTCATCTGTATGGATCTTCACTAGTCTCAGTAGTTGTTGATCCATCACCTCGCGTATCCAGTGATAACGAATATCAATGTGTTTCGTCCGGGAATGATACATTGAGTTCTTGCTCAAGTCCAGAGCACTCTGACTGTCACAATGTATCTTGTATTCTGTCTGCTTGATCCCTAACTCTTGGAGAAACCGCTTTAGAACACAACATTTCTTTTCCTGCCTCAGCTATGGCAATGTACTCAGCTTTGTGTGTGGATAATGCTATACACCTCTGCAATCTTGACTGCCATGACACAGCTCCCCCTGCAAAAGTGTAATGAATCCTGATGTAGATTTCCTACCATCAAGATCTCCCGCCATATCTGAATCTGTATAGCCTTCCAAGATCAGATCAGCTCCCCCGTAACACAGACGAAACTTCATTGTACCTTTGAGGTACCTGAGAATCCATTTGACTGCCTCCCAGTGTTGCTTTCCAGGGTTAGAGAGAAAACGGCTCACTACACCCACTGCGTGTGCAATATCTGGCCTGGTACATACCATTGCATACATTAGGCTTCCAACAGCTGAAGAATATGGAATTGCTGACATTTCCTCTATCTCTTTCTTGGATGAGGGGCACGAACTCTTGCTCAGTTTGAAATGGTGTGCTAGCGGAACGCTGACTGGTTTGGCTTTCTGTATATCGAACCTCCTATTACCCGCTCAATATACCTCTCCTGTGAAAGCCATAACTTCTTGTTCTTTCTGTCACGAACAATCTCCATTCCCAAAATCTGTTGAGCTGGTCCCAAGTCTTTCATGTCGAAAGCCTGGAGAGTTCCTTCTTCAGCTGGCTGATCTTCGCTGCTTCTTGTCCAACAATCAACATGTCATCTACATACAGTAGAAGAGCAACGAAATTTGCCATGGATACCATCTGAATGAATACACACTGATCTGCTGCAGTTCTTTTGTAGCCTTGACCCACCATGAATGAGTCGAACTTTTTGTACCACTGCCTCGGAGCTTGTTTGAGCCCGTACAAGCTCTTTTTCAGCTTGCAAACAAGGTTTTCTTTACCTGAAACCTTGAATCCTTCTGGCTGCTCCATGTAATTTCTTCATTCAGATCACCATGAAGAAATGCTGTTTTGACATCCATCTGTTCAAGCTCCAAGTTAATCTGGCTACCAATCCTAGGATAACTCGGATTGAAGCCATTTTACCACGGTGAAAAAAATCTCATCAAAGTCAATTCCCTTTTTCTGTAGGAATCCTTTGACCACTAGCCGAGCTTTGTGTTTCACCACTTTCCCGCTGCCATCTTTCTTGAGCTTGAATACCCATTTGTTCTTCAGTGCCTTCATTCCATGTGGGAGCTTCACTATCTCATAAGTATTATTTTTCTGCAGAGATTCCATCTCATCCTGCATTGCGTGCAGCCATTTGTCTTTGTCCTTATGAGATACTGCTTCGTTGAAGGTTTCTGGCTCCCCCTCGTCAGTTAGCAGAATGTATTCTGATCCCGAGTATCTGGCTGATGGAATCCGGCCTCTCTCGGATCTTCGTACTGGAGGTTCTGGCTGTCTGATATCATCCGGATCTGTGGATGAACTCGAAGCCTCTGATGGAGCAGGTTGCAGCTCCCCCTGCTCAACACCTCCTTCCTCCTCTGGTTCTGCTTCTGGTATGTCTTGCCCATCTCATCTGCACCTCATCATCATCTGTGGCCACTGGTGTTGGGGTTGTGTCTGGATTTACATCGGCATTGTCGGCACTGGTTTTAGAAGGCATCTTGGGCTTTTCAATGTCTTCTATTGTCTGGTCTTCAAGAAACACTACATCCCTGCTTCTGATGACCTTCCTTTCCTTCGGGTCCCATAGCCTGTATCCAAATTCTTCGTCTCCATAGCCTATGAAGATGCATGGAGTAGTCCTTGCATCGAGCTTCTGTCTGAGCTCCTTGGATACATGTGTAATGCTAAACATCCAAATATTCTGAGATGAGAATATGAAGGATTCTTACCAGACCACGCTTTCTCCGGAATCTCGAAGTTCAACGGTACAGATGGTGATCTGTTGATCAGGTAGCATGCGGCACGAACAGCTTCTCCCCAGAATGGCTTTGGCAGCTTAGCCATACTGATCATGCTTCTGACTTTCTCCATAATGGTGCGGTTCATTCTTTCAGCGACACCATTGTGTTGTGGGGTGCGTGGAACAGTCCTCTCGTGTCGAATGCCGTGACTTCCGCAGTAGGCATCGAACTCTGGAAGTGTATTCGCCTCCATTGTCTGTACGAAGACACTTCAGTTTCTTCCCCGTTTCACGCTCGACCATGGCATGGAACAGTTTGAAATAGTCCAGGACCTGATCCTTTGATTTCAGAAAATACACCCATACTTCCGAGAAGCATCATCAATAAAAGTCAGAAAATATTTGTTACCGCCTAGTGAGTTTACCTCCAAGGGACCACATACATCAGAGTACACCAGACTGAGTAACTCTGATTTCTTTGTAGATGAGAAATTAAAAGAGACTCTGTGTTGCTTACCGAATAGACAGTGGTTGCAAGGATCCAAATTAGCATTTTTGGAGACGGTGATTAGATCCTTCTTTGTCAAGGTAGACAACCCCCTTTCACTCATGTGACCGAGTCTCTGGTACCACAGATTCTGAGAAGCCTCCCGTTCAGCTACATTGAGGCTTTCTGCACAAATTTTCACATGAGTCTTGTACAAGGTTCCACAGATGTGTCCTCGGGCGATGACCATGGCACCTTTTATCATCCTCCAGGTGCTGTTGCTGAAATGGCTAGCATAACCCTATTTGTCAAGGGCTACCCCCGAGAGTAAGTTGAGCCGAAGTTCTGGAACATGTCTGACTTCCTTCAGGGTTATTGTATACCCTGCATTTGTCCGCAACTGTATTTCACCAATTCCTTCTATCTGAGAAGAACTGGTATTCCCCATCTTCACTGCTCCAAAGTCTCCTGCTTTGTATGTTGTGAAGAAATCTTTGTGAGAAGTGACGTGGTAGGATGCTGCAGTATCTACCACCCACTCGACATCCTGAGTTGCGGTGTGAAGGCATGCTTCTTCCTGGCCGGAGCATATAGCTACATCCACTGTAGTAACTACTAGTGTCTCCGCATCATTCTTCTTCGGACTGATTATTGCCTTGTCCTGCTCCCGTTGCAGTTTCCGGCAATTCTTCTTCAAGTGGCCTTCAATGCCACAGTGGAAGCACTTGTATGTCTTTTTCCCGTCCTTGGACCTGCCCCTGCTTTTGCTTCTGCCTCTTCTCCCACCTTGATGTTTCTCATGTTGTCTTCCCGTTGCTCCGAGACAGGAGCTTCTGTTTGATCTGAGCCCACGTCTTTTCTTCTGGCTTCTTCATTTGACAAGGCATCCTTTATCATAGGCATGGTAACTTTACCTCCTGGAGCGGAATTGCTGAGAGTAACCACCAGAGTCTCCCAGCTATCAGGAAGAGAACTGAGTAGCAAGAGGGCTTGAACTTCGTCTGCCAGTTGCATGTCTACTGCAGACAACTGATTCACCAGGCTCTGGAACTCGTTGGTGTGTTCTGCAACGGAAGTTCCACTCCGTAGCTTCAAATTCACCAATCGCCTCATTATTAAGGCCTTATTCCGAGCTGTTTGGCCTGGAACATGTCTTCCAATTTCCTCCACATTTCATAAGCATATGTATCTTGTGCTACGTGGTGGAAGACATTGTGACCGATCCACTGCCTAATCTGACCAAAGTTCTGTTGTTGATTTTATTCCAGTCACACTCCTTAACAGACTCTGGTTTCACTCCCTTCAACTCGATGACATCAAACAGATCTTTACAATGCAAAAATCTATCATCCTAGGTCTCCAGAGGGAGTAATTAGTGGCAGCCAGTTTAATCATTGCACCAGAATGAGAATCCTCATCTCCATTTTAAGTTTTAAAGTTTAAAATGGAATACACTAAAATCGGGTCTGAATTTCACAAATCGGAGGTCACCGTTGCGTCCGGAACGGTCGAAAATGGTGGAATAGACACTTCTTTGGTCTAAATCCGACACAGAGGCTGATTTGTAAATTCCTAAAAGTTCTGGGGCAAAACTGTAAATTTCAAAACTTCAGGGGGCTTAAATGAAATTTACCAGGCTGCTGACGTGGCAGGTGGGACCCGCTTTGCTGACGTGGCGGCTGACGTGGCAGCTGACGCGGCAAGATGACGTGGCTTGCTGACGTGGCAAGCTGACGTGGCAGTGCGGGACCCGTATGCTGACGTGGCTGACAGTGTTGCTGACGTGTCGCTGACGTGGATGATGACTCGGATCGTCTTCAACCTTGGCGCGCGTGAGGGCGCGTGCTGCGAGTGGGAGAGCGTGGGAAGCTCTCTGGTTGGCGCGTAGAGCACGTGCTGCCGTTCTGGACGTCGGTTCGGTCGCCGGAAATACCACCGTGCTCGTCTCGACGTGAACTAGCTGATGGTACCCTCAAATTTTTGACAACTTTTCCGGAACTCGAATTTTCCGAACCAAGCTCCGTTCTTCGGTTTTTCGATCCCAATGAAGAACCAAAGCTCTGATACCACTTGTTGTGAATTACCGATCACTCTTGGAGTGTTTTGAGGAAAACCGAATGCAATATTATTACTCTCAAGAATAATATACAAGTTTTACACAAATGGAAAAACTACAAAAAACCTCACTTAACAACACCTCTCACTGATTTTTCTACTCTCACTGGGATGTTGTTTTATAGTAGAAAAACGACTATTCATCCCTGATTTCATGCCACAAATCATGGCTTTATCAAGAATTATGGTCTTTTCTTCAATTGTCAAAGATCACCTAAAGTTGCTTGGCAACTTCTTCATGGAGTCTTCAATGATGGTAGCATGTCATATGCATTACCCATGTATGAAAGTGGCAGCTGAACTAACAAAAGAGAGTAGTTTAAAGCTCCGATTGTCATGACGTCAGTTTCATTGAAAAGTAGATTTGAATACGATCACGTATATATAAAAACGAAAGATTTGACTAAGGGATGAGAATATAAAAAACGAAAGATTTGACTAAGGGATGAGAAAATTACAAGTGTTTAAAGTTTCACCTCAAAACCAATTATCAAAAACGACTTCGATTTAATCTTTTTTTATTTTTATTTAACATCAAAACATACCGTTGTTATAATAATTTTTCGTTCATTCTTTTGGGGTCCAAATTAAATTCTTCATTTGGACCTTTTTCTTTATTCATAAATGCCTTCAGACTTGAGAACCCATGTTGAGTGATTATATTATATATACACACATTCTTGAACTTCAAAATTTAAATAAACCAACTCTTTCAGATACCATACGTACCCTGCATTGAGAGATAGAAGTTTTATTTTTTCCAACTCAAACAAATCTGCCATCCAACATGAGAATAAGAGTGTCTTGGTCTTTTTTTGTGTTCATTCTGTCCTTGTATTCTTCTTTTGCTGTGTAAGGGCTTCTACGGTTGTCGTCGGTAACGAGACAGACCGAGTGGCCTTGCTTGGATTCAAGTCAAAGATCACTCATGACCCTCTTGGTGCTTTAGCCTCATGGAATAAATCCATCCACTTTTGCCAATGGCATGGTGTTACTTGTAGTCGTAGGCACCAGAGAGTCACAATCTTGAACTTGGAGTCCCTTAAACTTGCAGGCGCTATATCACCTTACATTGGAAATTTGAGCTTTCTTAAAGTACTAAATCTCCAAAACAATAGCTTCACCCATGAAATCCCTTCACAAATTGGTCGTTTACGAAGATTGGAAACACTGACTCTTAACAACAACTCAATTGGTGGCGAAATTCCTGCCAATATATCCCGTTGCTCAAACCTTACTTCTCTCTTTCTATCCTTTAATCAATTGGTGGGAAAAATCCCTCAGAATTTGGCTCCCTGTCAAAGATTGAGATGCTCTATTTACGAGGTAACTATCTGACAGGAAGTATACCTTCTTCCTTGGGAAACTTATCATCCATTCTTATAATTGATTTGACCATGAATAATCTGACTGGAAGTATTCCTGATACCTTTTGCTGGTTGAAGAATCTTGCACATTTCATATTGGGAGGAAATAGGTTGTCTGGTACTATTCCATCCTCAATCTTCAACATCTCTTCCATCACAGCTTTTGATGTGGGAGGAAACCAAATTCAGGGGGAAATTCCTATGGACTTTGGTTTTACTCTTCCAAATCTCCATTTTTCAGCGTTGCTATGAACAAAATGACTGGAGTCATTCCACCCTCAATATCCAATGCCTCGAAGTTGGAAATATTTCAAGCTGTTGCAAATAAACTAACAGGGGAAGTGCCTTATTTGGAGAAGCTACAAAGGCTTTATAGATTCACTATCACATCCAACAGTCTAGGGAGTGGGGGACACCATGATTTAAACTTCCTCTGCTCTTTGACTAATGCAACGAGTTTAAATATATTGGCTATAAATGTCAATAACTTTGGGGGGTTAATTCCTGGATGCATAAGCAACATCTCAACAACTCTTACAGTATTGGTCCTGGAAGAGAATGAAATATCTGGAAGCATCCCAACTGGGATTGGAAAGCTTGTCAACTTGCAAAAGCTGGAAATGTGGAAGAATAAATTATCAGGTACCATCCCCACTACTATAGGAGAGCTCGGAAATTTAGTGATGTTGAAATTACATAATAATAGATTATCAGGAAGTATTCCACCATCTTTTGGAAACTTGAATAAGTTATTAGAATTAGGTTTAAGTGACAATTTTCTTCAAGGCAGCATCCCCTCAAGCCTAGGCCGGTGTAATAAGTTGTTACAAATTGATCTTTCTAATAATAATCTTAGTGGTACCATACCTCCCCAAGTTATTGGCCTCTCATCCTTATCAATTGCTCTTGACTTTTCGGGAAATCAACTGACTGGATCCCTTCCCACTGGAGTTGGAAATCTGGAAAATCTAGGAGTATTAGATGTTTCTAGAAACATGTTAGAAGGTGAGATCCCTACTACTCTAGGTAGTTGTATAAGATTGGAAGTATTGGATATGCAAGGCAACTTATTCCGAGGTCCCATTCCTTCAACTTTGAGTTCTTTAAAAGCTCTTAGAGTCCTAGATTTGTCTCAAAACAATCTTTCAGGTGAAATTCCTGAATTTCTGATAGGATTAAAATGGTGGAGAATTTAAATCTCTCTAACAATAGCTTGAGGTTGAGGTGAGGTACCAACAGAAGGAGTCTTCAAGAATGCGAGTGCTGTTTCGATTTTGGGAAACAGTAAGCTCTGTGGGGGCGTTCCTGAATTCCATCTGCAGGCATGTGGTTCAAAGAAATCTAAACAAAGGAGATTGACCCTAGCACTAAAATTGGTAATTGCTATTGTATCTGGGCTTGTAGGACTTGTTTTGACTCTATCTTTTCTGTTTCTTTGTGGGTAAAGAAAAGAAAAGAGAAACCAAACCCAAGTAGTTCAATAAATTTACTATTGAACATGTCGTACCAAAAGCTCTACAATGCTACCGATGGATTCTCCTCAGCAAATTTGATTGGTGCAGGCAGCTTTGGGTCAGTTTATAAAGGAATTCTTGATGGAGGTAAAATGACTGTCGCAGTAAAGGTTTTTAATCTTCTTCATCGTGGAGCTTCCAAGAGTTTTATAGCTGAGTGTAGGGCATTAAGGAACATCAGGCATCGAAATCTAGTGAAGGTTCTCACTGCATGTTCAGGAGCGGATTATCAAGGTAATGACTTCAAGGCCATTGTATATGAGTTCATGCATAATGGAAGCGTAGAGGAGTGGTTGTATCCTGTCATTAGAGAAGATGAAACAAACGAGGGACCAAGGAGTTTAAATTTGCTTCAGAGGCTAAACATAGCCATAGATGTTGCCTGTGCACTGAACTATTTGCACAATGATTGCCGACCTCCAATGGCTCACTGTGATCTTAAACCCAGCAATATTCTTATTGATGAAGAAATGACTGCACATGTAGGTGACTTTGGCCTTGCAAGGTTCCTTCCACCAGCTCAAGGGCAAACAAGCTCCATCGGTGTTAAAGGATCTGTTGGTTATATTGCTCCAGGTATTATCTTTTTATATTTATTAGCGTTTGACCTCTAGAACAATCAAAATTCTTTCCTCCAATATGATTGCAGTGCACTTTTCCAATAAATTGCTTAACGTTTCTACCTTTTTTTGAAAGTGTGCTCAGAATAGTTAATTAATTTGCTTTTATGTTTGTTTGTTTCCTTAAATGTGCAATTACACTAATTTCTTCTAGAAAATCTTACACTCATAATTTTTTGAATGGCAGAATATGGACTTGGAAGTGAGGCGTCAACAAATGGAGATATTTACAGCTATGGGATATTGTTGTTTAGAACTGGTGACAAGAAAAAAAACCAACAGACAACATGTTTGAGGGTGATATGAATCTTCATAACTTAGCAAGAACGGCCATGCCTGATCATGTGATGGACATTATTGATTTGATTCTTCTAAATGATGATGAAGACTTGGCTATAATTGGAAATCAGAGGCAGAGGCAAGTAAGAATCAACCAAAAAATAGAATGTCTCATTGCTATGATGAGAATCGGAGTTGCTTGTTCAATGGAGTCGCCACAAGATCGAATGAACATTACCAACGTGGTCCATGAATTACAATCAATCAAGAACACTTTTCTTGAACCTAAAACTTTATTCAACGTTCAAAGAGGTAATTAAATGATACAAATTCTCCTTTAATTTTTACATTATATCTTGTGAGAAAAGTCTAGCAGCTTTTTTATTTTTTATTTTTTATTTTTTATCTTACACCACTTTTTACTGATCACAGGGCAACATAATTAAAAACTTCATCAAGCCAAGGAGTACTTTCTAGGGGCTGCCAGAGTTTAAATAAAACTTTTTCGTCTTTTATGTATTTGAAATATGTAATAATTGATGAATTTGTGGAAGAATTGACTGTGATCATCTTGCTTCCTATGATCTCACTTTATCAAGCCGAGCTTTTAGCTCTTGTAGTTCTTCCTCATCATCTGCAACAGCTTGTTCCTGCAAAATTATGATAAACTTAATTTAGTTGTAGGCTTCTTGACGAAACAAAGAAAGTAGGTAAAGTAGTTATGAGTAGTTGAGGCGAGGTGCTTGCTCTCTGGGCAGGTACCCTCGACTGTTCTTTCCTGACAGCTTCGCGGTCTCGCCGGCTATTTCTGAAAGAACTTTGTCAACTTCTTCAATTTCCTCTTCTATATCATCTGAATCCAATGCAGTGTCAATTGTATCATTGACTATTTCTCAATAATTCCAGCCTGAAAACCAAATTTGCAAAGAGTTACTAGGCAATCCGGAAGCATTTTTAAACGATATTTAGACTCAGCTCTGGAAGGAAGAAGATCACAAATCTACAAAGAACGCAAGAATCTGTGACATGAAAAGTAATCGAAAGGGTTCTCTCACTAAAGTTTTCTTAATAACTTTTCAATTGGTGGCTCAGATCTTTTATTTGTTATTTCATCATTCATTCATTCTCTCTTTTCACTTTTTTGATAAGTGTTGATGGTGGTTTTTAAGCCCCCAAGAAATCATAATCTCGAGAAAGGGTAAGATGAGGTTTGCACTCAATAGATAATTTGAAGTTCTTTCAAAGGATGAGAAGCCAGACAGAGGGTCCCGAGCCCGAGGTGGTTAGGCCCGATGAGGTCCGACCTTGGATACAAGTTGGCATCATAAAGGTAGCGTGTGGAGTCTTCTCAAGAAAGAGTGGTTTAATGAAATGTCAGATGACAGGTCTACTCTCGACGGAACAGTTAGCAGAGAGCCAATTTGGCAGCAGTAGGTTCATGTGGCTGACGTCATAAAGACGGTGGAACAATGCTATTTTTTTTAGTATATAAAAGGGATGAAAGCACTTTTGTAAAGGTTAGCAATTTGTATTCTTGTAAGCTTGTAAAAGAGATAAAAAGCATATTTTTAGAGAACGGGAGAGAGGTCGGTCACACTTGTAACGATCATTTTTCCTTGGTCGATCCAACCCGATCACGTTATAAAAACTCTCTTTCTTTGTGTCCGTAGACGTAGGTCGGATCCATTCTATCGAACTCTTGGGGTTTTGGACGAAGGGCGTGGCAGAAGCGCTGTTCGGGCGAAATCATAATTTTAAAATTTTTTTACCTAACAAATTATTCAATATCTAATATGAATAATTTATTCATTTTTCACCTAAACACATTTATTCCATATCAAATAACGACATAAATAAGGTGGAAACTTTGCGTAACTTTTATGAAAAATGTTTTTCTGCAAAATGACGCAAAATGTATTTTTGACCGAACCGACAACCCAACACACATGGGGGCTGCCCAAGTCAGCCCCAAGAACAATTCTAGATATTACAAGAGTGGTCATAATACTCTAGAATGACAACATATCATCAAATGATCAAATTAGAAAATAATTATAATAATATCATCCAAATCTACTTCACACATGTCATATGCATCTAATTCCATCCTCCAAATACAAAAGCCCCAAATTTATAGAAAATAAGCCCTAAGATCTCATAAGATCATCAAGAAACATAATTTCTAACCTTAGAGATATAAAGAATTAGCTTTAATTCCCTTGTTTCCTTAGCTTTTTTCTTGATTTTCTTGATTTTCTTTCCTTGAATCATCAAGAATCATTTGAGAGCTTTTGTTCTTTTCCAATTGAAGGAAATGAAAAAAATTTTACTTTAAAATGCCCATGACCTCTTTAAGGGTATTATGGTCATTTTTAAAATTTGGTCCAATCAAATTATATTAAACTTTATGTTAACCAATCATAATTGCACACATAAAGTTTAATTAAATCATGCCATGTATTTCAATAATAATAAACATATTTCATAACATTAATGAAATATGGATATTATTTAACTATTCAAATATTTAAAATTAAATATTTAAATAATTAATTAATATAATTATTATATATATGTATTTTTACATTTAAATTAACAAAAAATACATATATTTATGGCATGTGTCAAAGTCTTATTTGGCAATTAATTAATATGTATCAAATCAAATTTTGTATCAATACAAATACATATTAATTATTAAATGACCAAAATTCCATAAAGCATGTGTTATCGTTTAACCGATTAAACGATTCGAATTAACTCATTTAATCTTATGAAGTATTTGAATAATTTGTGTTATTCACAACGCGTTGCCCAAGTGCTCAACGAGTCCACATCATATTGTGGGACTCTCTAAGTTTAGGTTTTGATGAGTGGTAATTATATCACTATTTCCCACTCATTTAACCTAATATTTTGTATAGTTTCTCGAGTTTTATAAACGTTTTGATGTGTTTTTATTTATTTTACAGATAAAAATAATATTGGGACTTAATGGAATCATCTCGGGGCTAAAACGATGAAATCCGGAGGAAAAATGGTCAAAAACGAAATTTTACTAAACGCGTCACGAAGTGCAGTCAAAATTTCAGTTTTGCGTAAGTTTCATATTTTGGCCATAACTTTTTTATCCGATGTCTGATTGATCTGATTCAAGTTGCAGATTAAAGAAGACTCGAAGATCTACAACTTTTCAATTCAAAATATTTTCGAATTCTGAAGTTTGGAAAGCCGAAATTGATGAAAAATCCAGTATATTTTGAGTAATTACTATAGTCATTTTCAAAATATAAAATAAAATTAATAAAAATAAAAATAAAAATTGTCAAACTTCCACCAAACATGCAAGAGTGTTTTGTGTCATTTTTGGTGCCTTGTTTGATGCCATGTTTGGTGCCATGTTTGGTGTAATGTTTGATGCCATGTCTTGTGGCATGTTTGGTGGAGTGTTTGGTGAAGCAATTCGTGGAGCAATCGGTGGAGAAATTGGTGGAAGCCTTTAGGTTTTTCTATAAATACCAAGCCATTTCATTTGTAATTCTCATGTTTTCCTTAGGTTTTTCTAAGGAATTTAAGGATTACATCTTGTTTGTATTTATTTTCAGTATTTAATTTATGCATTTTTATTTTCAGTAATAGTAGTAGTTCTTCTTCTTCTTCTCTTTTCTTTTATGTTTAGTAGTTAGATTTCCGCTGGGGGAAGGGTGAAGCTTTTATTATTTTAATTTAGATTAATCTCCTTTAAATATAATATGGAAGTTATAATTCAATCTAAAAAGAATTACCGCCTTAATGGCTGGTTTTATTTATTTGGCATAATGTGGCACCGCCTATATGGCTGGTCTTTAGGTGACAGATAATTACCGCCTATATGGCTGGTTTATGAACAAATAATAATACCGCCTTTATGGCTGGACGGACTTAATTTGACTTAATGAGGAATATCCACCTATATGGTCAGTCGGTAATATCACATAATAAATTCTATATTATATTAAAGGAGATTTCTAAATTAGAAATAGTAAAAGTGAATCCCCAACCCCAGCATTTTATTTTTATTCTATGGAAGTGATGAAACACAATATCCACACTTAATAATTGATTTTCTTTTTATGGATAATTCTTTAGTTTGTTTATTGAGTCTTAAGTTTAATGCTTCTTCTTGTCTGATCACCAATAAGATTGATGGGGTAAACTTAAAATGAGCCAGACATAGGGATTTTAGGTTTCAGCCTTAGATTCAATAACTCATGATCTTCTTTGAGGATATATAACTCTTTAATAGATTTCCTTACAGGATAGGAATATACCTGTCGGGCGTGGGTAGCCATAATTGGAACTTGGTCTTAATGAATCCAGGTAATGTGGTTGACATAGGAATATGGTTCAATTAGGTTATACTGGGTATTTGCGTCTGACCATCGGAAGAGGCTTTTGCATATCATCGTGTTGCAGGTTAACAAATTAATTTATTACACATAAATAAGAGAGTCAATTCATCTTTTTACCAATATTGTGTGGATTCACGACCCTAGATCTTTGAGTCTGTTCTTCTATTTTCTTTAGTATTTTCTTTTTTATCTTTTTCTTTTGTGTCTTTATTTTAGTTTATTTAAGCAAATCCATATTCAACCAACCAATCAAAAGCAATCAATTCCCTTCTCACTCTGATTAGATACTTGTAAATAAATAGTATCAACAATTCATAACAATAGTAGGAATTAAGTCCTCGTGGGATCGATATTTTTATACTACTTGAACGATACGTGCGCTTGCGTTATACGCGTGTGAATGCACCGGTCAAGTTTTTGGCGCCGTTGCCGGGGACTTATTTTTCTTGAGTTATTAATTTTGAAGCTATCTAATTTTCTAGTATCTAATTTTCTTTATTTTTATCTGTAATTTTTATTTCTTTCTTATATTTCAGGTTGTTGAACAATGGAACAATACTGGGAGATTGAGAGATTACGAGCCTTACAAGAAGATACACCCCAATTTTGGGAGCAACAGTCCGGTTTTCTGAGGCCTGTTGTACAGCCCAATAACTATCACTGGATGCCAGAACCAAGCAATGCTACATTTTCTCAACAGAATGCAATGTGGAGATGTGACATATGTAATGGTAACCACCCAAGCGATTATTGCGAGTACAACTACAATTCAGGGTGGCAGAACTATCAGAATCATTCATGGTATGATGAGCCATCACATTTCACAGAACCACATTTTCCATCTTATCCACCACCCACCTGCTATGATCTTCACCAAAAACCAGAACCATCAGAGGAAGAACAATTGGTTGACATGCTCAAAGATTGGTTCGAGAAAAGAGATAAAAAGTTGGACACAATGCTTGAAACATTCCATAATCAACTTGAAAGTATTCAGAGACAATCAGCATCCATTCAGAATATAACTGATCTAATGTGACAATTAACAGAAAACCAGAGCTACATACCTCAAGAATCATTTTCAGATGACACTGATGAAGCCTTTGAGTACCAATCTGTTCACAATGACATTTTAGCAGAGGATGAGGCTGAGCAGTATCAACAACCAGAGGTATCAGTTTAGGAGCCCAAACCAGCGAAGTCTCTATTTGACTTTTATTATTCAGATTCTGACGAGGATGAAGCTGATCTATTTGTCCCAACTGCACCAACAACGGAGGAATAAACTTTCAATCCTCAAAATGAAGAAATTGGAGCATGTTTTACCATGATGTTTGAAGAAGATCTACCTGAACCATCCATTCCAATCGAATCAGATGATGAAGACCTAATGTTAGAAACATCTTTACATCCTGAGGCAGACAATTATGAGGCATGCATTTCACAGATGACAGACGAAGAGCTGAACACAGAAATCCTAAAATACCTATGTAAAGAAAAGGTGGAGAAGGAGCAAGAAGCAGAGCAATTGGAGGAGCAAATGTCTGACCTTGTCGAAAATCCTGTGAATCCAGGCGAAACATCACTGTTTTGGGGAGTACAGATCAAAGACATCACTCAGAAACTTGACAGAATGGAACTCTCATTCAAAGTCAAGCACCATACGAGACCTCCTGATTTTCTTTCTTTCTTTTCAGGAATCACTGGAGCGACAAGGAGCAAAAAGGTGGCACAAGCACTAAATGGGATAAAAATTTTCAAGCCACTTTACTGTTGGAATAGACCCTTCAAAAGCAACGCACATGGGATTGTCTTTAATCGGACGTCCAAAACGACACTGAAACCACCTTGACAGATGGATTTCAGTCACGTCTGGCTGAAGACGTAAAATTTAGCGCTAGTAGGGAGCCAACCCATGCAATTTGTTGTAATTTCTGTTTTTATATTTTATGTATGCATGTTGTAGAGTTTTTAATTTTGTGTGTTATTTTGTAGGGAAAAGCACAAACGGAGCATTTAAGGACGAATGGTGTTTGGCAATCACAAAGATGAGAGCTAATTCATTTGTGGTGGCTGAGTAAGGAATGAATTCTTGAGACGCACCCTCATGAATTTATACTAAGCGAGTAGTAGCGTATTTCGTACACAATTCCGTTGCCTTAATAATTGCTTTGATTTGCTTTTCGTTATTTTCGCCGACAAGATCTAAACTTTTTGACTTTTCACGATTTATTTTAACGTTCATCTAATAATTGTTATTTGGCAGATACTAGTGTTACTATTACTCAATCATTTTCAGGTTCTTTAAATTCACACTACATTTCTCTCTTCGACACATCCAGATATACATCCAAATAAAAGAGAGAAAATGGAAGCAACTTCACAGCAGCGAATCAAGCGAATTTGTGTTTTCTGTGGATCCAATTCTGGTAATAAACCAGAATTCATTGAGGCTGCAAAGGAATTGGGGAGAGTCATAGCAGTGAGAATTATGCACCTAGTATATGACGGTGGCAATCTTGGATTGATGGGAAGTATTTCAAAAGCCGTTCAGGAAGGTGGCGGTCACGTTTTGGGAATCATTCCAAAACCTTTGGCGAACGAAGATTTTAATCGGATCCATAAACGGAGATGAACGCATCGTATCAGGTATATCTGAACAAATCCAGGAAATGATCAATACTGCGGATGCGTTTATTGCGTTACTAGGAGGGCTGGGAACGTTTGAAGAAATGTTCATAGTGGCATTATGGGCACACTTGAATATTCATCGGAAGCCTATTGGAGTACTTAACATTGAGCATTTCTTCGATTTTCTGTTTGTATTTCTTGCGGAAGCCAAAAGACACGAGTTTGTCACCAAAACAGTACAAGATATTTCCCTGACTGCAACAAAGGCCGAAGAATTAATTGACCAAATCCTAGCCTTTGAACCAAAAATCAACCCCATTCTTTCCAAGTTGAACTGGTCAGATAGCGATCGTGGTAAGAAGCGTAAATTGGACCTTGATCTTAATCGGTAATTTTTCGTAGATTTTCAGCTAATCAGGTACTATCTTCTAAACTCCTATTCTACTGTTTAAGACATTGGGGACAATGTCTCATTTAGGTTTGGGTGAGGGAATTAGTTAATTAGTATTTTGTTTTTATTTTGTGTGTTGTTTTTATTTTTAGTCCAAAATTTTTCAAATAATACAAAAAATTTGAAAAATTTTCAAAAATTACAAAAAATATTTTGCGCTTTTACGTTTTTATTTTGACTAAAATTGTGAAATTGGTGAGAGATAGTTGAGTAAGGAGTTCCCACTCCTATACGTATTTCAACCTATTTTCGAAACAAGTTAATTTTTGTTTATTTCCTTTTAAATTATTTAATTTGTAAATTCTCCATAAAACTGACTAAAATGAATCTTCATATGCTCAGTTGGCAGGTATTATCAATATGCATAGTAACATACGGACATGAGTTGTAATTGAAAAGTTCGTAATATTCAGTTCTCCAGTTTAATTGGAGGAAACATCTATAAATGGAAATGGAGTAAAAAAAAGAAAGAAAAACATAGAAAAAATAGAAAAATGAGGAAAAAAAACATCTGAGATCCGAGTTATTAAGTCCTTATGGGTGTCTTAACACCTAGTGCCCTAAAACCAACTGGTTTGAGAGTCACTGGCCCAAAGCTTGCTACATGGATCGAAGATGTTGCAAAAAAATATATATATCTAAAGTCTGAGTAATTAAGTTCGTAGGGGTGTCTTAACAACCGGTGCCCTAAAGCCAACTGGTTTGGGAGCCACCGACCCAAAGCTCGCTACATAGGCAGAAGATATTGTATATAAATAAAAAAATAAAATCAGAAAAAGAAAGAAAAAAATCAGAAAAATTATTCCATTGCTACAAAAAGGTGTGAAATCTGATAGAACTTTAGGACAAAAATATTACTCTCTTATCAACTGCACTTGTGACTGTTGTGGGCAAAAATGAGTTGATTAATATTTTGTTGGCTGTGTATATGGAGAATGGTAAATATAATCGGAGAATTTACTTATTCAGTAGTTTAAAAAGAAAGAAAACAACTACTAACTTGGAGTAGAAGTTTCACTTGTTTAGTTAATAACTTCTTTATTCTCTTTTCATTTTGTCTTTTTTGCTTTTGTGTGCATTAGTTTTATTTTCTTTTTACTTTTGTAAAAAATATTTGTGGGTATCATTCCTGTAAGCCCTCACGAGACTACAACCCGTCCACTAGGGACACCTAGGGGTTTAAAGGCTTGTTGCATAAGCTAAATGCAACCGTGATCCCAACGAAAGTGGCTTAGCTTAATTTTATTTTCATGTTATTTTATTTTCTATTTTGCTTAAGGACTAGCAAAATGTTAGGTTTGAGGGTGTGATGAGTGGTAATTATATCACTATTTCCCACTCATTTAACCTAATATTTTGTATAGTTTCTCGAGTTTTATGAACGTTTTGATGTGTTTTTATTTATTTTACAAATAAAAATAATATTGGGACTTAATGGAATCATCCCGGGGCTAAAACGATGAAATCTGGAGGAAAAATGGTCAAAAATGAAATTTTACCATACGCGTCACGAAGTGCAGTCAAAATTTCCAATTTTGTGCATGTTTCGTATTTTGGCCATAACTTTTTTATCCGAAGTCCGATTGATCTGATTCAAGTTGAAGATTAAAGAAAACCTGAGGATCTAAAACTTTTAAAGTCAAAATATTTTCGAATTCTGAAGTTTGGAAGGCCGAAATTGATGAACAATCCAGTATATTTTGAGTAATTACTATAGTCATTTTCAAAATATAAAATAAAATTAATAAAAATAAAAATAAAAATTGTCAAACTTCCACCAAACATGCAAGAGTGTTTTGTGCCATTTTTGGTGCCTTGTTTGATGCCATGTTTGGTGTCATGTTTGATGTCATGTCTTGTGGCATGTTTGGTGAAGTATTTAGTGGAGCAATTCGTGGAGCAATCTGTGGAGAAATTGGTGGAAGCCTTTAGGTTTTTCTATAAATACCAAGCCATTTCATTTGTAATTTTCATGCTTTCCTTAGATAAATTGTCAAACTAATTTAAGGATTGCATCTTGTTTTTATTTATTTTCAGTATTTAATTTATGCATTTTTATTTTTAGTAATAGTAGTAGTTCTTTTTCTTCTTCTCTTTTCTTTTATGTTTAGTAGTTAGATTTCCGCTGGGAGAATGGTGAAGCTTTTATTATTTTAATTTAGATTAATCTCCTTTAAATATAATATGGAAGTTATAATTCAATCTAAAAAGAATCACCGCCTTAATGGCTGGTTTTATTTATTTGGCATAATGTGGCACCGCCTATATGGCTGGTCTTTAGGTGACAGATAATTACCGCCTATATGGCTGTTTATGAACAAATAATAATACCGCCTTTATGGCTGGTCGGACTTAGTTTGACTTAATGAGGAATACAACCTATATGGTCAGTCGGTAATATCAGAGAATAAATTCTATATTATATTAAAGGAGATTTCTAAATTAGAAATAGTAAAAGTGAATCTCCAACCCCATCATTTTATTTTTATTCTAGGGAAGTGATTAAACACAATATCCACACTTAATAATTGATTTTCTTTTTATTGGTAATTCTTTAGTTTGTTTATTGAGTCTTAAGCTTAATTCTTCTTGTTGTCTGATCACCAATAAAATTGATGGGTAAACTTAAAATGAACTAGACATAGGGATTTTAGGTTTCAGCCTTAGATTCAATAACTCATGATCTTCTTGAGGATAGATAACCCTTTAATAGATTCCTTACAGGATAGGAATATACCTGTCGGGCGTGGGTAGTCATAATTGGAACTTGGTCTTAATGAATCCAGGTAATGTGGTTGACATAGGAATATGTTCAATTAGGTTATACTGGGTATTTGCGTCTGACCATCGGAAGAGGCTTTTGCATATCATCGTGTTCCAAGTTAGCAAATTAATTTATTACACATAAATAAGAGAGTCAATTCATCTTTTTAACAATATTGTGTGGATTCATAACCCTAGATCTTTGAGTCTGTTCTTCTATTTTCTTTAGTATTTTCTTTTGTGTCTTTTTCTTTTGTGTCTTTATTTTAGTTTATTTAAGCAAATCCATATTCAGCTAACCAATCAAAAGCAATCAATTCCCTTCTCCCTCTGATTAGATACTTGTAAATAAATAGTATCAACAATTAATAACAATAGTAGGAATTAAGTCCTCGTGGGATCGATATTTTTATACTACTTGAACGATACGTGGCGCTTGAGTTATACGCGTGTGAATGCACCGGTCAAGTTTTTGGCGCCGTTGCCGGGGACTTATTTTTCTTGAGTTATTAATTTTGAAGCTATATAATTTTCTGTTATCTAATTTTCTTTATTTTTATCTGTAATTTTTTTTCTTTCTTATATTTCTTTTGCAGGTTGTTTAATTGAATGGAGAGAACATGAAGCTACGAGAGTAAGATACACCCCAATTTTGGGAGCAACAGTCCGGTTTTCTGAGGCCTGTTGTACAGCCCAATAACTATCACTGGATGCCAGAACCAAGCAATACTACATTTGCTCAACAGAATGCAATATGGAGATGTGACATATATAATGGTAACCACCCAAGCGATTATTGCGAGTACAACTACAATTCCGGGTGGCATAACAATCAGAATCCTTCATGGTATGATGAGCCATCACATTTCACATAACCACATTTTCCATCTTATCCACCACCCACCTGCTATGATCTTCACCAAAAACCAGAACCATCAGAGGAAGAACAATTGGTTGACATGCTCAAAGATTGGTTCGAGAAAAGAGATAAAAAGTTGGACACAATGCTTGAAACATTCCATAATCAACTTGAAAGTATTCGGAGACAATCAGCATCCATTCAGAATATGACAGATCAAATAAGACAATTAACAGAAAATCGGAGCTACATACCTCAAGAATCATTTTCAGATGACACTGATGAAGCCTTTGAGTACCAATCTGTTCACAATGACACTTTAACAGAGGAGGAGGCTGAGCAGTATAAACAACCAGAGGTATCAGTTCAGGAGCCCAAACCAGCGAAGTCTCTATTTGACTTTTATTATTCAGATTCTGACGAGGATGAAGCTGATCTATTTGTCCCAACTGCACCAACAACGGAGGAACAAACTTTCAATCCTCAAAATGAAGATCTTAGAGCATGTTTTACCATGATGTTTGAAGAAGATCTACCTGGACCATCCATCCAATCGAATCAGAGGATGAAGACCTAATGTTAGAAATATTTTTACATCCTTAGACAGACAATTATGAGGCATGCATTTCACAGATTACAGACGAAGAGCTGAACACGGAAATCCTAAAATACCTATGTGAAGAAAAGGTGGAGAAGGAGCAAGAAGCAGAGCAATTGGAGGATCAAATGTCTGACCTTATCGAAAATCCTGTGAATTCAGTCGAAACATCACTATTTTGGGGAGTACAGATCAAAGACATCACTCAGAAGCTTGACAGAATGGAAATCTCATTCAAAGTCAAGCACCATACGAGACCTCCTGATTTTCTTTCTTTCTTTTCAGGAATCACTGGAGCGACAAGGAGCAAAAAGGTGGCACAAGCACTAAATGGGATAAAAATTTTCAAGCCACTTTACTGTTGGAAGAGACCCTTCAAAAGCAACGCACATGGGATTGTCTTTAATCGGACGTCCAAAACGACACTGAAACCACCTTGACAGATGGATTTCAGTCACGTCTGGCTGAAGACGTAAAATTTAGCGCTAGTAGGGAGCCAACCCATGCAATTTGTTGTAATTTCTGTTTTTATATTTTATGTATGCATGTTGTAGAGTTTTTAATTTTGTGTGTTATTTTGTAGGGAAAAGCACAAACGGAGCATTTAAGGACGAATGGTGTTTGGCAATCACAAAGATGAGAGCTAATTCATTTGTGGTGGCTGAGTAAGGAATGAATTCTTGAGACGCACCCTCATGAATTTATACTAAGCGAGCGAGTAGCGTATTTCGTACACAATTCCGTTGCCTTAATAATTGCTTTGATTTGCTTTTCGTTTATTTTCACCGACAAGATCTAAACTTTTTGACTTTTCACGATTTATTTTAACGTTCATCTAATAATTGTTATTTGGCAGATACTAGTGTTACTATTACTCAATCATTTTCAGGTTCTTTAAATTCAACACTACATTTCTCTCTTCGACACATCCAGATATACATCCAAATAAAAGAGAGAAAATGGAAGCAACTTCACAGCAGCGAATCAAGCGAATTTGTGTTTTCTGTGGATCCAATTCTGGTAATAAACCAGAATTCATTGAGGCTGCAAAAGAATTGGGGAGAGTAATAGAATAGAGAAATATGCACCTATTATATGGCGGTGGAAATCTTGGATTGATGGGAATTATTTCAAAAGCCGTTCAGGAAGCTGGCGGTCACGTTTTGGGAATCATTCCAAAACCTTTGGCGAACGAACAGTTAATCGGACCCACAAATGGTGATGAACGCATCGTATCAGGTATGTCTGAACAAATCCAGGAAATGATCAATACTGCGGATGCGTTTATTGCGTTACCAGGAGGGCTGGGAACGTTTGAAGAAATGTTCACAGTGGCGTCATGGGCACACTTGAATATTCATAGGAAATCCATTAGTTTACTTAATATTGAGCATTTCTTCGATTTTCTGTTTGTATTTCTTGCGGAAGCCAAAAGACACAAGTTTGTCATCAAAACAGTACAAGATATTTTCCTGACTACGACAAAGGCCGAAGAATTAATTGACCAAATACTAGCCTTTGAACCAAAAATCGACCCCATTCTTTCCAAGTTGAACTGGTCAGATAGCGATCGTGGTAAGAAGCGTAAATTGGACCTTGATCTTAATCGGTAATTTTTCGTAGATTTTCAGCTACTCAGGTACTATCTTCTAAACTCCTCTTCTACCTTTAAGACATTGGGGACAATGTCTCATTTAGGTTTGGGGGGGGAGGGAATTAGTTAATTAGTATTTTGTTTTTAGTTTGTGTGTTGTTTTTATTTTTAGTCCAAAATTTTTCAAAAAATACAAAAAAAAAATTGAAAATTTTTCAAAAATTACAAAAATATTTTGCGCTTTTACATTTTTATTTTGACTAAAAAGGTGAAATTGGTGAGAGATAGCTGAGTAAGGATTTCCCACTCCTGATACGTATTTCAACCCATTTTCGAAACAAGTTAATTTTTGTTTATTTCCTTTTAAATTATTTAATTTGTAAATTCTCCATAAAACTGACTTAAAATGAATCTTCATAGGCTCAGTTGGCAAGTATTATCAATATGCATAGTAACATACAGACATGAGTTGTAATTGAAAAGTTCGTAATATTCAGTGCTCTAGTTTAATTGGAGGAAACATCTATAACTGGCAATGGAGTAAAAAAAAACATAGAAAAAATAGAAAAATGAGGAAAAAAACATCTGAGATCTGAGTTATTAAGTCCTTATGGGTGTTTTAACACCTAGTGCCCTAAAACCAACTGGTTTGGGAGTCACTGGCCCAAAGCTCGCTACATGGATCGAAGATGTTGCAAAAAATATATATATATCTAAAGTCTGAGTAATTAAGTCCGTATGGGTGTCTTAATACCTGGTGCCCTAAAGCCAACTGGTTTGGGAGCCACCGACCCAAAGCTCGCTACATAGACGGAAGATATTGTATATAAATAAAAAATAAAATTAGAAAAAGAAAGAAAAAAATCAAAAAAATCAAAAAAATTATTCCATTGCTACAAAAAGGTGTGAAATCTGATAGAACTTTAGGACAAAATTATTACTCTTTTATCAACTGCACTTGTGACTGTTGTGGGCAAAAATAAGTTGATTAATATTCAGTTCGTAATATTCAGTTCTCTAGTTTAATTGGAGGAAACATCTATAAATGGAAATGGAGTAAAAAAAAAGAAAGAAAAACATAGAAAAAATAGAAAAATGAGGAAAAAAAACATCTGAGATCCGAGTTATTAAGTCCTTATGGGTGTCTTAACACCTAGTGCCCTAAAACCAACTGGTTTGGGAGTCACTGGCCCAAAGCTTGCTACATGGATCGAAGATGTTGCAAAAAAATATATATATCTAAAGTCTGAGTAATTAAGTTCGTAGGGGTGTCTTAACAACCGGTGCCCTAAAGCCAACTGGTTTGGGAGCCACCGACCCAAATCTCGCTACATAGGCAGAAGATATTGTATATAAATAAAAAAATAAAATCAGAAAAAGAAAGAAAAAATCAAAAAAATCAGAAAAATTATTCCATTGCTACAAAAAGGTGTGAAATCTGATAGAACTTTAGGACAAAAATATTACTCTCTTATCAACTGCACTTGTGACTGTTGTGGGCAAAAATGAGTTGATTAATATTTTGTTGGCTGTGTATATGGAGAATGGTAAATATAATCGGAGAATTTACTTATTCAGTAGTTTAAAAAGAAAGAAAACAACTACTAACTTGGAGTATAAGTTTCATTTGTTTAGTCACTAACTTCTTTATTCTCTTTTCATTTTGTCTTTTTTGCTTTTGTGTGCATTAGTGTTATTTTCTTTTTACTTTTGTAAAATATGTTTGTGGGTATCATTCCTGTAAGCCCTCACGAGACTACAACTCGTCCACTAGGGACACCTAGGGGTTTAAAGGCTTGTTACATAAGCTAAATGCAACCGTGATCCCTACGAAAGTGGTTTAGCTTAATTTTTTTTCATGTTATTTTATTTTCTATTTTGCTCGAGGACTACCAAAATGTTAGGTTTGGGGGTGTGATGAGGTAATTATATCACTATTTCCCACTCATTTAACCTATATTTTGTATAGTTTCTCGAGTTTTATGAACGTTTTGATGTGTTTTTATTTATTTTACAGATAAAAATAATATTGGGACTTAATGGAATCATCTCGGGGCTAAAACGATGAAATCCAGAGGAAAAATGGTCAAAAACGAAATTTTACTATACGCGTCACGAAGTGCAGTCAAATTTCCAGTTTTGCGCAAGCTTCGTATTTTGGCCATAATGTTTTTATCCGATGTCCGATTGATCTGATTCAAGTTGCAGATTAAAGAAGATTTAAGGATCTACAACTTTTGAAGTCAAAATATTTTCGAATTTGGAATACCGCCTTTATGGCCGGTCGGACTTAATTGACTTAATGAGGAATACCACTTATATGGTCAGTCGGTAATATCACAGAATAAATTGTATATTATATTAAATGAGATTTCTAAATTAGAAATAGTAAAAGTGAATCTCCAACCCAACATTTTATTTTTATTCTAGGGAAGTGATGAAACACAATATCCACACTTAATAATTGATTTTCTTTTTATGGATAATTCATTAATTTGTTTATTGAGTCTTAAGCTTAATGCTTCTTGTTGTCTAATCACCAATAAGATTGATGGGATAAACTTAAAATGAACTAGACATAGGGATTTTAGGTTTCAGCCTTAGATTCAATAACTCATGATCTTCCTTGAGGATAGATAACTCTTTAATAGATTTCCTTACAGGATAGGAATATATCTGTCGGGCGTGGGTAGCCATAATTGGAACTTGATCTTAATGAATCCAGGTAATGTGGTTGACATATGAATATGGTTCAATTAGGTTATACTGGGTATTTCCGTCTGACCATCGGAAGAGGCTTTTGCATATCATCGTGTTCCAGGTTAGCAAATTAATTTATTACACATAAATAAGAGAGTCAATTCATCTTTTTAACAATATTGTGTGGATTCATAACCCTAGATCTTTGAGTCTGTTCTTCTATTTTCTTTAGTATTTTCTTTTGTGTCTTTTTCTTTTGTGTCTTTATTTTAGTTTATTTAAGCAAATCCATATTCAGCTAACCAATCAAAAGCAATCAATTCCCTTATCCCTCTGATTAGATACTTGTAAATAAATAGTATCAACAATTAATAACAATAGTAGGAATTAAGTCCTCGTGGGATCGATATTTTTATACTACTTGAACGATACGTGCGCTTGCGTTATACGCGTGTGAATGCACCGGTCAAGTTTTTGGCGCTGATGCCGGGGACTTATTTTTCTTGAGTTATTAATTTTGAAGCAATCTAATTTTCTGGTATCTAATTTTCTTTATTTTTATCTGTAATTTTTATTTCTTTCTTATATTTTCAGGTTGTTGAACAATGGAACAATACTGGGAGATTGAGAGATTACGAGCCTTACAAGAAGATACACCCCAATTTTGGGAGCAACGGTCCGGTTTTCTGAGGCCTGTTGTACAGCCAATAACTATCACTGGATGCCAGAACCAAGCAATACTACATTTGCTCAACAGAATGCAATATTGAGATGTGACATATATAATGGTAACCACCCAAGCGATTATTGCGAGTACAACTACAATTCAGGGTGGCAGAACTATCAGAATCCTTCATGGTATGATGAGCCATCACATTTCACAGAACCACATTTTCCATCTTATCCACCATCCACCTGCTATGATCTTCACCAAAAACCAGAACCATCAGAGGAAGAACAATTGGTTGACATGCTCAAAGATTGGTTCGACAAATAGATAAAAAGTTGGACACAATGCTTGAAACATTCCATAATAAACTTGAAAGTATTCGGAGACAATCAGCATCCATTCAGAATATGACAGATCAAATGAGACAATTAACAGAAAACCGGAGCTACATACCTCAAGAATCATTTTCAGATGACACTGATGAATCCTTTGAGTACCAATCTGTTCACAATGACACTTTAACAGAGGAGAAGGCTGAGCAGTATCAACAACCAGAGCGAAGTCTCTATTTGACTTTTATTATTCCGATTCTGACGAGGATGAAGCTGATCTATTTATCCCAATGCACCAACAACGGAGGAACAAACTTTCAATCCTCAAAATGAAGATCTTAGAGCATGTTTTACCATGATGTTTGAAGAAGATCTACCTGGACCATCCATTCCAATCGAATCAGAGGATGAATACCTAATGTTAGATACATTTTTACATCCTCAGGCAGACAATTATGAGGCATGCATTTCACAGATTACAGACGAAGAGCTGAACACGGAAATCCTAAAATACCTATGTGAAGAAAAGGTGGAGAATGAGCAAGAAGCAGAACAATTGGAGGATCAAATGTCTGACCTTATCGAAAATCATGTGAATTCAGGCGAAACATCACTGTTTTGGGGAGTACAGATCAAAGACATCACTCAGAAGCTTGACAGAATGGAACTCTCATTCAAAGTCAAGCACCATACGAGACATCCTGATTTTCTTTTTTTTTTTTCAGGAACCACTGGAGTGACAATGAGCAAAAAGGTGGCACAAGCACTAAATGGGACAAAAATTTTCAAGCCACTTTACGGTTGTAAGAGACCCTTCAAAAGCAACGCACATGGGATTGTCTTTAATCGGACGTCCAAACGACACTGAAACCACCTTGACAGATGGATTTCAGTCACGTCTGGCTGAAGACGTAAAATTTAGCGCTAGCAGGGAGGCAACCCATACAATTTGTTGTAATTTCTGTTTTCATATTTTATGTATGCATGTTGTAGAGTTTTTAATTTTGTGTGTTATTTTGTAGGGAAAAGCACAAACGGAGCATTTAAGGAGGAATGGTGTTTGACAATCACAAAGATGAGAGCTAATTCATTTGTGGTGGCTGAGTAAGGGATGAATTCTTGAGACGCACCCTCATGAATTTATACTAAGCGAGTAGCGTATTGCGTACTTAATTCTGTTGCCTTAATAATTACTTTGATTTGCTTTTCGTTTATTTTCGCCGACAAGATCTAAACTTTTTGACTTTTCACGATTTATTTTAACGTTCATCTAATAATTGTCATTTGGCAGATACTAGTATTACTATTACTCAACCATTTTCAGGTTCTTTAAATTCAACACTACATTTCTCTCTTCGACACATCCAGATATACATCCAAATAAAAGAGAGAAAATGAAAGAAACTTCACAGCAGCGAATCAAGCGAATTTGTGTTTTCTGTGGATCCAATTCTGGTAATAAACCAGAATTCATTGAGGCTGTAAAGGAATTGGGGAGAGTCATAGAATAGAGAAATATGCACCTAGTATATGGTGGTGGAAATCTTGGATTGATGGGAATTATTTCAAAAGCCGTTCAGGAAGCTGGCGGTCACGTTTTGGGAATCATTCCAAAACCTTTGGCGAACGAACAGTTAATCGGACCCACAAATGGAGATGAACGCATCGTATCAGGTATGTCTGAACAAATCCAGGAAATGATCAATACTGCAGATGCGTTTATTGCGTTACCAGGAGGGCTGGGAACGTTTGAAGAAATTCATAGTGGCGTCATGGGCATACTTGAATATTCATAGGAAGCCCATTGGATTACTTAACATTGAGCATTTCTTCGATTTTCTGTTTGTATTTCTTGCGGAAGCCAAAAGACACGAGTTTGTCATCAAAATAGTACAAGATATTTTCCTGACTACGACAAAGGCCGAAGAATTAATTGACCAAATCCTAGCCTTTGAACCAAAAATCGACCCCATTATTTCCAAGTTGAACTGGTCAGATAGCGATCGTGGTAAGAAGCGTAAATTGGACCTTGATCTTAATCGGTAATTTTTCGTAGATTTTCAGCTACTCAGGTACTATCTTCTAAACTCCTCTTCTACCGTTTAAGACATTGAGGACAATGTCTCATTTAGGTTTGGGGGAGGGAATTAGTTAATTAGTATTTTGTTTTTAGTTTGTGTGTTGTTTTTATTTTTAGTCCAAAATTTTTCAAAACATACAAAAACAAATTGAAAATTTTTCAAAAATTACAAAAATATTTTGCGCTTTTACGTTTTTATTTTGACTAAAAATGTGAAATTGGTGTGAGAGATAGCTGAGTAAGGATTTCCCACTTCTGATACGTATTTCAACCCATTTTCGAAATAAGTTAATTTTTGTTTATTTCCTTTTAAATTATTTAATTTGTAAATTCTCCATAAAACTGACTTAAAATGAATCTTCATAGGCTCAGTTGGTAGGTATTATCAATATGCATAGTAACATACAAACATGAGTTGTAATTGAAAAGTTCGTAATATTCAGTGCTCTAGTTTAATTGGAGGAAGCATCTATAAATGGCAATGGAGTAAAAAAAAACATAGAAAAAATAGAAAAATGAGGAAAAAAACATCTGAGATTCGAGAGTTATTAAGTCCTTAGGGGTGTTTTACACCTAGTGCCCTAAAACCAACTGGTTTAGGAGTCACTGGCCCAAAGCTAGCTACATGGATCGAAGATGTTGCAAAAAAATATATATATCTAAAGTCTGAGTAATTAAGTCTGTAGGGGTGTCTTAACACCTGGTGCCCTAAACCCAACTGGTTTGGGAGCCACCGACCCAAAGCTCGCTACATAGACGGAAGATATTGTATATAAATAAAAAATAAAATTAGAAAAAGAAAAAAAAAATCAGAAAAATCAGAAAAATTATTCCATTGCTACAAAAAGGTGTGAAATCTGATAGAACTTTAGGATAAAAATATTACTCTTTTATCAACTGCACTTGTGACTGTTGTGGGCAAAAATGAGTTGATTAATATTTTGTTGGCTTTGTATATGGAGAATGGTAAATATAATCAGAGAATTTTCTTATTCAGTAGTTTAAAAAGAAAGAAAACAATTACTAACTTGGAGTAGAAGTTTCACTTATTTAGTCACTAACTTCTTTATTCTCTTTTCATTTTGTCTTTTTTGCTTTTTTGTGCATTAGTTTTATTTTCTTTTTACTTTTGTAAAAGATGTTTGTGGGTATCATTCTTGTAAGCCCTCACGAGACTACAACTCGTCCACTAGAGACACCTAGAGGTTTAAAGGCTTGTTGCATAAGCTAAATGCAACCGTGATCCGTACGAAAATGGCTTAGCTTAATTTTATTTTCATGTTATTTTATTTTCTATTTTGCTCGAGGACTATCAAAATGTTAGGTTTGGGGGTGTGATGAGTGGTAATTATATCACTATTTCCCACTCATTTAACCTAATATTTTGTATAGTTTCTCGAGTTTTATGAACGTTTTGATGTGTTTTTATTTAATTTACAGATAAAAATAATATTGGGACTTAATGGAATCATCTCGGGGCTAAAACTATGAAATCCAGAGGAAAAATGGTCAAAAACGAAATTTTACTATACGCGTCACGAAGTGCAGTCAAATTTCCAGTTTTGCGCAAGCTTCGTATTTTGGCCATAATATTTTTATCCGATGTCCGATTGATCTGATTCAAGTTGCAGATTAAAGAAGACTTAAATATCTACAACTTTTGAAGTCAAAATATTTTCGAATTCGGAAGTTTGGAAGGCCAAAATTGATGAACAATCCAGTATATTTTGAGTAATTACTATAGTCATTTTCAAAATATAAAATAAAATTAATAAAAATAAAAATAAAAATTGTCAAACTTCCACCAAACATGCAAGAGTGTTTTGTGCCATTTTTGGTGCCTTGTTTGATGTCATGTTTGGTGCCATGTTTGGTGTCATGTTTGATGCCATGTCTTGTGGCATGTTTGGTGGAGTGTTTGGTTGAGCAATTCGTGGAGCAGTCGGTGGAGAAATTGGTGGAAGCCTTTAGGTTTTCTATAAATACCAAGCCATTTCATTTGTAATTTTCATGCTTTCCTTAGGTTTTTGTAAGGAATTTAAGGATTGCATCTTGTTTGTATTTATTTTTAGTATTTAATTTATGCATTTTTATTTTTAGTAATAGTAGTAGTTCTTCTTCTTCTCTTTTCTTTTATGTTTAGTAGTTAGATTTCCGCTGGGTGAAGGGTGAAGCTTTTATTATTTTAATTTAGATTAATCTCCTTTAAATATAATATAGAACTTATAATTCAATCTAAAAAGAATTACCGCCTTAATGTCTGGTTTTATTTATTTGGCATAATATGGCACCGCCTATATGGCTGGTCTTTAGGTGACAGATAATTACCGCCTATATGGCTTGTTTATGAACAAATAATAATACCGCCTTTATGGCTGGTCGGACTTAATTTGACTTAATGAGGAATACCACTTATATGGTCAGTCAGTAATATCACAGAATAAATTCTATATTATATTAAAAGAGATTTTTAAATTAGAAATAGTAAAAGTGAATCCCCAACCCCAACATTTTATTTTTATTCTACGGAAGTGATGAAACACAATATCCACACTTAATAATTGATTTTCTTTTTATTGGTAATTCTTTAGTTTGTTTATTGAGTCTTAAGCTTAATGCTTCTTGTTGTCTAATCACCAATAAGATTGATGGGGTAAACTTAAAATGAACTAGACATAGGGATTTTAGGTTTCAGCCTTAGATTCAATAACTCATGATCTTCCTTGAGGATAGATAACTCTTTAATAGATTTCCTTACATGATAGGAATATACCTGTCGGGCGTGGGTAGCCATAATTGGAACTTGGTATTAATGAATCCAGGTAATGTGGTTGACATAGGAATATGGTTCAATTAGGTTATACTGGGTATTTGCGTCTGACCATCAGAAGAGGCTTTTGCATATCATCGTGTTCCAGGTTAGCAAATTAATTTATTACACATAAATAAGAGAGTCAATTCATCTTTTTAACAATATTATGTGGATTCACGACCCTAGATCTTTAAGTCTGTTCTTCTATTTTCTTTAGTATTTTCTTTTGTGTCATTTTCTTTTGTGTCTTCATTTTAGTTTATTTAAGCAAATCCATATTCAACCAAACAATCAAAAGCAATCAATTCCCTTCTCCCTATGATTGGATACTTATAAATAAATAGTATCAACAATTAATAACAATAGTAGTAATTAAGTCCTCATAGGATCGATATTTTTATACTACTTGAACGATACGTGCGCTTGCGTTATACGCGTGTGAAAACACCGGTCAGGTTTATCCATCATGAAATCCAATTTTGTGTCCATAATTCACCCACTCATGAATTATGATGATCACTGATAATCTCTCTAAAATATGCAAGTCGAGGTCATTACATACGTATAATCCCTCCGTCACAGGCTATTCATATTATACCTGGGATATATATAAGAACGTCAAATCCATATGGTATAATATAGTCGACTTTTCAAATTTATGATTTCTAAATAACACTCGGAACTGATTTTCGAAGTTATACCATGGCCATTGATTTACAAGATCGCAAACACGTGTAGGATGCCTATGCCATGTACTCATGACTGACAGATTCTCTTTTGATACGCACATGATATCATGAGCATCAGTCCACACTCATTGAACAAGCGAAGGTCTGATCTAAATATATCGGTGACGTGACTGCCATCAAAGTGTGGAAGATAACTCATATATTCACAGTGGTATCTCAAGTCGAATGACCACTATGCTCGCTCAACTCGAGAAGATTCTTATTGACGTTGGTGTACCATGTATTAGAAAATCTTCAGTGAGTCGTTCAGTGTTTATCAAATAAACACCTACATGTCTATACGAGTCCCGAGAGACTCATGGTTCACTAGGATAACCTGTTGGAAAATGCTTATTCATAAGCATTTTGAGGCACAATTTCAAGCATGGTCCACCTCGTGTTAGTGGTTGTTATTGAATGATTCGGATACTCCTTTGTGAGTAGTTCGAAATGGTATATTCATATGCTTAAAATGGTGCTTGGGTGAATGAGAAATTCTTGCTCAAAGTTCACCCATTGGTGTTGGAAAATAAAGAAAAGTAAGCATGTCCCATATGGGAAAGCTATAGAGGGAATATTATGCTTATATATGATTGCTCATATGTAGATGGGTAAGAGTTGTAAGGATAGAGGCTCTCTCTACGTGCGCGGGGGGGGGTGCAAATCAAATCCGAATCAAGCTTGGCTCGTGTGCACCCGCGTGTCCTGCGTACACGAATGCCGGACCAAATTGTGCGGGCCTGGCCCAGCCAATTTTTGCATGTCTCTTTAATTTTTCAAAGCCTTTTAGAGTTCCATAACAGTTGAATTAATGACATTAATCAACTTGGTGGTTACAAGCAATAGAAGGTCTCACACTAATGTGATTAATTGGCATGTTAATTTCTTTAAAAGTGTGGAAGTGTATTTTCATTTTTTTTAGTTGAATACAGAAAACCAGTTCTTGTTAGGAGAGTTCAAACACTTCATTGTTCGTTGCAGTCGAATTTGGTGGTGCCCAATTTCGTCTATTTTCCGTTGCATCCTGGGAAACAGACGTCTCGCGTTCTACTGCACCAATCGGTAGGGGACGAATTTTTTTTAAGGAGATTGTTGCCGCATCAACAAGCCTCAGAATTCTCTCAGTTCGCGCTGCTTTCGTGCTGGTGTTTTACAGTCGACTGTTTTACTTATTTCTCGTTCTCTGTCTGTACTTGTCCTGTTGTTATTCTGTTTATTGTAGCACTTTCGTTAATTGTAACATTTCTATTCAGCTTACTGTTTGTTCAAATTCCATTGTAAGAACACAGTAACCAAAGAAGTTGTAATACTCTTAAAACAAATTCGACTCTGTGGATATGGAAAATAGTCCAAACACAGTAGATCCGAATATGGCAGCCTCTTCGGCTGGCCAGAATATTATGCCAGCCCCCGTGGCTGGCCAAAGTGCAGTGGCAGCCTCTTCGGCTGGCCAACTTGCTTCAGCCTCTGGGCTTAATATGGCAGCCGCTGTGGCTAGCCAAGGTGTTGCTGCCTCTGTGGCTAGACAACCTGTTGGACATGTGAGCCATGTCAATCCTGCTGCAGAAAAACCTGAAAAATTCAGTGGACATAATTTTAAACGGTGGCAACAGAAAATGTTTTTCTACTTGACCACGTTGAACCTTGCGAGGTTTCTAAAGGAAGATGCTCCTGAACCCGTGGAGAGTGAGATTGATATCCAAGTGATCAGTGCGATCGATGCTTGGAAACATTCTGAATTCCTATGTAGGAATTATGTGCTGAATGGGCTGAGTGATTCCTTGTACAGTGTGTATGCCGGGATGAAAACAGCAAAAGGGCTTTGGGAATCTTTAGACCGAAAATATAAAACTGAGGATGCCGGTACTAAGAAATTTGTCGTAGGCCATTTCCTAGATTTTAAGATGATTGATTCCAAAACTGTGTTAAGTCAAGTACAAGAATTGCAAAATATTCTAGTAGAAATTCATGCTGAGGGGATGGTTTTAAGTGAAACCTTCCAAGTAGCCTCGATAATTGAAAAACTACCACCTGGTTGGAAAGATTTCAAGAATTATTTAAAGCATAAGCGAAAAGAAATGGGCATTGAAGACTTGGTTCTTAAGCTTAGAATTGAGGAAGATTACAGAGTATCTGACAAGAGAGGAATAACTCATGAGGCCAAAGCAAATGTTGTTGAACATGGCCATAAGAACAAGAACCCTAAGAACAAAGGGTCAAAGATGGGCCCTAAATGAGGAGTTTCCAAGAAATCCAAATTTCAAGGAAGATGCTTCAACTGTGACAAAATGGGTCACAAGTCTTCTGAGTGCAGACTGCCGAAGAAGAAAAAGAATCAAGAGGCTAATGTGATGGAAAATATGACTCAAGATGTTTCAGACATTAACCTTTCAGCTGTGGTTTCTGAGGTGAATCTGGTGGGTTCTAACCCAAGAGAGTGGTGGATTGACACTGGTGCCACTCGACATGTGTGCTCGGACAAGAGCATGTTTTCTTCATTTGAGCCTACTGGTAATGGGGAAAAATTATACATGGGAAATTCAGCAACATCTGAGATTGAAGGTCAAGGCAAGGTGATTCTGAAGATGACCTCTGGGAAAGAGTTGACTTTGAACAATGTTCTGTGTGTACCAGAAATACGGAAGAATCTTGTGTCTGGATAAGCACGGATTCCGGATGGTGTTCGAGTCTGATAAAGTAGTTTTAACTAAAAATGGGATGTATGTGGGAAAAGGGTATGTAACTGATGGGCTCTTTAAGCTCAATGTAATGGTTGTTAAACCTAAGAATATCAATAAAGCTAGTTTTTCTACTTATATTGTTGAGTACTCTAATCTATGGCATGGTAGATTAGGACATGTTAATTATAATTCATTACGGAAATTAATTAACATGAACCACATTCCCAATTTTAAAATTGATAACAAACATAAGTGTGATACTTGTGTTGAGGCAAAACTAACTAGATCATCTTTTCATAGTATTGAAATAAACTCTGAACCACTTGATCTAATACATACCGATGTATGTGATTTTAATTCAATACAATCAAGAGGTGGTAATAAATATTTTATTACATTTATTGATGATTGCACGAGATTTTGCTATGTGTATTTGATGAAAAGCAAGGACGAAGCTATAGAGAAATTTATTCTCTATAAGAATGAAGTTGAGAACCAACTGAATAAAAGAATTAAGGAGTTAAGAAGTGATCGTGGTGGTGAGTATGTTTTTCCTTTTGAATCACTTTGTGAATAAAATGGAATCATACATCAAACCACAGTTCCTTATTCACCTCAATCCAATGGGATTGCAGAACGTAAGAATCGTACCTTGAAAGAGATGATGAACGCTATGTTAATCAGCTCTGGCTTACCTCAGAATATGTGGGGAGAAGCCGTTTTATCAGCTAATTACCTTTTAAATAAGGTACCACGGAAAGAAGCAGAAAAACTCCTTATGAAATGTGGAAAGGAAGAGTATTTTCCTATAAATTTCTTCGAGTGTGGGGGTGTCTTGCCAATGTAGTTATTCCTCCACCTAAAGGTGAAGATAGGACAAAAAACTGTTGATTGCATTTTCATAGGATATGCACATAACAGAAATGCTTATCGATTTCTTGTGCATGAGTCTAATATACCAGATATTCACAAGAATACGATAATGGAGTCGAGAAATGCATCCTTTTTCGAATATGTTTTTTCTTGTAAAACTAATTCGAATTCAAATATGCACAAACGGGCCATGAGACTATAATTGAAGATATCAGGACCGAGAACAAATAAATGTTCCAGAGGATCAACAAGTTGTTGAACTTGAACCAAGACGTAGCAAAAGAGCTAGAACCGAAAAATCATTTGGTCCAGATTCTGACATTTTGCTAGAAAATGATCCTCAAAGCTATAACGAAGCTGTAAGGTCAGCTGATGGTGCTTTGTGGAAAGATGCCATCAATAGTGAAATTGAATCCATCTTACAAAATCATACCTGGGAGTTAGTGGATCTTCCTCCAGGATGTAAACCTTTAAGGGTCCAAGTGGATTTTCAAAAAGAAAATAAAGGCAGATGGATCAATTGACAAGTACAAAGCAAGACTTGTAATTAAAGGTTACAGACAACGTGAAGGTCTTGATTACTTTGATACTTATTCTCCTGTAACGAGATAAATTCCATAAGGATGATAATGCGATTGCAGCTTTGCGCAATCTTGAGGTACATCAGATGGATGTGAAACAGCCTTTCTAAATGAGATTTAGATGAAGAAGAAATTTACATGGAACAACCTGAAGGCTTTATAGCTCCAGGACAAGAAAAGAAGAAAAGTCTGTAAGTTGGTTAAATCCTTGTATGATTAAAACAAGCTACGAAACAGTGGCATAAAGTTTGATGACACCATGTTAGCAATGGTTTCAAAATCAATGAGTGTTGATAAATGCATTTATGTTAGAGAGACAAGTGGCTATGTCATTTATGTCTCTACGTGATGACATATTGATTGTCGGGAGTAATGTTAAAATGGTGAAATCTACCAAGAATATGCTGAAATCCAAGTTTGACATGAAAGACATGGGTTTAGCAGATGTCATTCTGGGAATAAAGATCTCGAGAAGTCCTAATGGACTTATTCTTGATCATTCGCACTATGTGTGGACAAGATTCTTGGTAAATTAACAATGATGATTCTGTTGTGGCTAGAACTCCTTTAGATGTGAGTCTACACCTATCAAGAATAGGGGACAGGTATATCTCAAGTAGAATACTCTAGAGTGATCGGGAGTTGATGTATCTATCGAGTTGTACAAGGCCTGATATAGCCTGTACAGTAAACAAGCTCAGCATATATACGAGTAATCCAGGGGGTTGATCACTGGAAAGCAATAGTGAGAGTACTAAGGTACTTACGTTTTACTCGTAATTATGGGTTTGCACTATCATAGATATCCAGCTGTAGTCGAAGGATACAGTGATGCTAATTGGATATCTGACATGAAAGAGACTCAAAGTCTACCAGTGGCTATGTGTTTACACTAGCAGGTGAGCTATATCATGGAAATCCTCCAAACAGACTGTGATAGCCAGATCTACAATGGAATCGGAATTCATTGCATTAGACAAGTGTGCTGAAGAAGCAGAATGGCTTCGAAATTTTCTAGAGGATATTCCAAGTTGGCCTAAGCCAGTGCCAGCAATTTGCATTCATTGCGATAGTCAATCTGCAATTGGAAGGGCACATAACAATATGTATAATGGTAAGTCTAGACATATTCGTCGTAGACACAATACCGTTAGACAGTTACTCTCTACTGGAGTTATTTCGATTGACTATGTAAAGTCAAAGGATAACATTGCGGATCCGCTAACCAAAGGGTTAAATAGAGAGTTGGTTGTGAAATCATCGAGGGGAATGGGACTAAACCCATTAGATAAATGTTTATTACGAAGGAAAACCCAACCTTGTTGACTGGAGATCCCAAGATCTAGGTTCAATAGGACAACCTACTCGTAAAAGACATAATTGGTTCACTGTGGGGGGTTTACCCTCTAGTCCATTCCTATGGTGAAATGAAATAGTGATGCTCGTATGGATTGAGGTTAAGCAAGGCTTTTAATGATTCTTATGCGTCGGGAATCCGAGCAGAGTATTACGAGATGCTCTTAAATAAGAAATCACATATGTGAGAGAGAAGTGGGGCCGCTTCAAAGGGAATTGTACGGGGCACAATTCTTAGAAACTCTTGCAGAACCAGGTTGATGTTCATGGCCAAAATGAGCATAACAATGAGCACTCAGATGTGTTAGGTAAAACATCTGTGTGATATATGTTCTCCATTTACATGAACGGCAGTACAGTTCAATGACATCGCGTCCACTGTCAGCCAGTAAATGGGATATATTTTCACAAGGGAAGGTTCAAAGGCTGAGGCCTACCTATCCTATGCAGGTGTTGAACCGTTGAACTCTTCTAGGTAAAAATAAAATGTTTTATAAAATAATTTTATTCGACGTTTTTCGCCAATTTCATTCATGTGGGGGATTGTTGGAAAATGCTTATTCATAAGCATTTTGAGGCACAATTTCAAGCATGGTCCACCTCGTGTTAGTGGTTGTTATTGAATGATTCGGATACTCCTTTGTGAGTAGTTCGAAATGGTATATTCATATGCTTAAAATGGTGCTTGGGTGAATGAGAAATTATTGCTCAAATTTCACCCATTGGTGTTGGAAAATAAAGAAAAGTAAGCATGTCCCATATGGGAAAGCTATAGAGGGAATATTATGCTTATATATGATTGTTCATATGTAGATGGGTAAGAGTTGTAAGGATAGAGGCTCTCTCTACGTGCGCGGGGGGGGGGGGGGGGTGCAAATCAAATCCGAATCAAGCTTGGCTCGTGTGCACCCGCGTGTCCTGCGTACACGAATGCCGGACCAAATTGTGCGGGCCTGGCCCAGCCAATTTTTACATGTCTCTTTAATTTTTCAAAGCCTTTTAGAGTTCCATAACAGTTGAATTAATGACATTAATCAACTTGGTGGTTACAAGCAATAGAAGGTCTCACACTAATGTGATTAATTGGCATGTTAATTTCTTTAAAAGTGTGGAAGTGTATTTTCATTTTTTTTAGTTGAATACAGAAAACCAGTTCTTGTTAGGAGAGTTCAAACACTTGATTTGTTCGTTGCAGTCGAATTTGGTGGTGCCCAATTTCGTCTATTTTCCGTTGCATCCTGGGAAACAGACTTCTCGCGTTCTACTGCACCAATCGGTAGGGGACGAATTTTTTTTAAGGAGATTGTTGCCGCATCAACAAGCCTCAGAATTCTCTCAGTTCGCGCTGCTTTCGTGCTGGTGTTTTACAGTCGACTGTTTTACTTATTTCTCGTTCTCTGTCTGTACTTGTCTTGTTGTTATTCTGTTTATTGTAGCACTTTCGTTAATTGTAACATTTCTGTTCAGCTTACTGTTTGTTCAAATTCCATTGTAAGAACACAGTAACCAAAGAAGTTGTAATATAACCATCAGACCAAGTCACGATATACGACATGTACTGGTCTCAGCGGATTTTACTAACCGATTCGTGTTGGTAAATCTTGACCAGGAACTTTATTTAAGGATATACATCTTATAGTGCGCTTCCCAATGTCAATTACAAATTACGTTGTAACTGCGCACTACATTGTAAATTGTTTAATATACACGTATCACTAAACCAGATTTAGTTTCAATCTAATATTAATTAAATATCTAATCGTAATTGGATCGAATATGTGTATAAAAGACAAGAGGTGCTACCAATAAATAAGTAATATTATGGAAAATGGAAATGCTCGTATTCATGAATCGGACATAAATACAATCCGGATTGGCACTCAGCACTAACCCTTGACCGGCGTAAACACACACGTATAACGCAAGCGCACGTATCGTTCAAGTAGTATAAAAATATCGATCCCACGAGGACTTAATTCCTACTATTGTTATTAATTATTGAATCTATTTATTTACAGATATCTAATTAAATGGAGAATGGAATTGATTGTTTGATTGATTTGGTTGATTGTAGATTAAATAAATAAAAAGACAAAAGAAAATACTAAGGAAAATAAAAGACACAAAGATTTAAGGTTGTGATTTCTTTTAATATCATTTAAAAGATGAAGTGATTATTTTATGTTTGTGTAATAAATCAGTTTACTAACCTGGAACACTAAATTATGTAAAAGCCTCTTCCGATGATCAACTACAAATACCCAGTTTAACCCAATTGAACCATATGTCTATGTCAACCAAATTATCTGGATTCATTAAGTTTAAGTTCCAATTATGGTTACCCCCGCCCGACAAGTATATTCCTATCCTGTAAGGAAATCTATTAAAGGGTTATCTATCCTCAAGGAAGATCGTGGGCTATTAAGTCTAAGGCTGAAACCTAAAATCCCTATGTCTAGTTCATTTTAGATTTACCATATCAATCTTATTGGTGATCAGACAACAAGAAGCATTAAGCTTAAGATTTAATAAGTAAACCTTTAAATTACCCAAACTATAAAATAATCCCTTATAAACCGGTGATATTAAAACTCATCACAACCCCAGATAACTAACACATAACTAGGGCTAGTAAAAACTTAAAAGTAAAAGACATAAAGTAAAAACTGAAAAGTAAATTACAATAAAATAAAATGCTAAGGTAAAAGGATTTACTTTTACTACTGCTAATTTAGATATCTCCCATAAAATAATATATAAACTTGTGATAACATTACCAACCGACCAATCTGGCGGTATCCTGATTAAGTCAAATTAAGTCCAACCAGCCATTAAGGCGGAACCAAAATTAACTTTACCAACCGACCAATCTGGCGGTATCCTTGATTAGTCAGGTTTAAACCAGATTAAAATAAAATTACCAACCGGCCAATATAGCGGTATCATTTTTAAGTCAGTATTTTAAATAGTGAATATATTATATTTAAGGGAGATTAATCTAAATAGCAATAGTAAAAGAATTACCTTTCACCTAGCTAGAGAAGTTACCTCCTCATAGTGAATAGTAAAAACTGTAAAAAGTAAAAAGTAAAAATTAAATTACTATTACTACAAACGTAATTAAAATTATTTACAAAACTAAAAAGTAAGAACTAAAAAAAACTAAAAAAACTAAAGAATCTAGAGAGAGAAACTCTCTCTTTAGAAAGAATTGAAGAGAGAGGAAGGTACACTGAATTCTGAAATTCGAAGCTGAATTTATAGGCCTCAGTAAGGTTCCAGCGTCGCGACGCCCAGCTCGCGTCGCGACGCTGGATTTGTTGACGTGGCACGCTGTGGTTCGTCGGTTGCAGATTCCGGATAAGGTGATAAGGTGACACGTGGCGGAGTGGTTGAGGCTCAATTATTGGGACACGTGGCGGCTTCTGATTGGTCGATGAGATTCTTATCCACCACGTGTCAGATGAGGATAGGATATCCAATAATTGATGCTGACTGACGTGGCGCTGACGTGGCGGTGAGGTGGCGATGACGTGGCGACACGTGGGAAAGAGATTGTCGGCACCATAGAATTGCGACACGTGGCACTTCCTGATTGGCTGATGATGATGTGGCACGACACGTGGCAATGTTGACTTGTTGACTTGCTGACGTGGCTGATGACATGGAGACACGTAGGATGACACGTGGCACACGTGGCGATGATGACTGTCGGCACCGTAGGATGATGACACGTGGCATGCGCAAGTTAGCAGATCGGCTGTGATGGTGACACGTGGCACGGCGCATTTTAGCAAAGTCAAACTTTTCTCAGATTCTAATTTGTGGACCCGGCGCACGTTAGCACTGTTCGGTGCATTTTAGACGTCGCGATGCGGAAGTCTGGGCGGCGCGACGCGCTTAAGACCAAAATATCCATGTTGACGCTTTTTTGTCCGATTTTGCCCCAAATTGCCTCCAGTGCTATCCAAACTTTATTTATCTGTAAAATAACAACAAAACATATCAAAACGTTCACAAAACTCGAGAAACTATACGAAATATTAGGTCAAATGAGTGGGAAAAAAGTGATATATTTACCACTCATCACACCCCCAAACCTAACATTTTGCTAGTCCTCGAGCAAAACAGAAAATAAAATAACATGAAAATAAAATTAACTAAGCCACTTTCGTAGGGATCACGGTTGCATTTAGCATATGCAACAAGCCTTTAAACCCCTAGGTGTCCCTAGTGGACGAGTTGTAGTCTCGTGAGGGTTTACAGCAATGATACCCACAAACATTTTACAAAAGTAAAAAGGTATTAAAACTAATGCACACAAAAACAAAAAGACAAGCGAAAAGAGAATAAAGAAGTTAGTGACTAATCAGGTGAAACTTTTACTCCAAGTTACTAGTTGTTTTGTTTCATTCTAAATTACCGAATAAGTAAATTCTCCGATTATATTTACCATTCTCCATATACACAGCCAACAAAATATTAATCAACTCATTTTTGCCCACAACAGTCATAAGTGCAGTTGATAAGAGAGTAATATTTTTGTCCTAAAGTTTTATCAGATTTCACACCTTTTTGCAGCAATGAAATAATTTTTCTGATTTTTTTCTGATTTTTTCTTTGATTTTTCTCTATTTTTTATTTATATACAATATCTTCCATCTATGTAACGAGTGTTGGGTCGGTGGCTCCCAAACCAGTTGGCTTTAGGGCACCAGGTGTTAAGACACCCCTACGGACTTAATTACTCAGACTTCAGATATATATATATATATATATATATATATATATTTTTGCAGCATCTTTGATCCATGTAACGAGCTTTGGGCCAGTGACTCCCAAACCAGTTGGTTTTAGGGCACTATGTGTTAAAACACCCTTACAGACTTAATAACTCGGATCTCGGACGTTTTTTTTTTTTTTTTTTTTACTCCATCACTTTTTGAGATGCTTCCTCCAATTAAACTAGAGCACTGAATATTACAAACTTTTCAATTTTAGCTCATGTCCGTATGTTACTATATATGTTGATAATATCTGCTAACTAAACATATGAAGATTCTTTTTTTAGTCGGTTTTAAGGAGAATTCACAAATTAAATAATTCAAAATGAAATAAACAAAAATTAACTTGTTTCGAAATAGGTTTGAGATACGTCTCAGGAGTAGAAACTCCTTACTCGGCTATCTCTTACCAATTTCACCTTTTTAGTCAAAATAAAAACTTAAAAATGCAAAATATTTTTGTAATTTTTTGAAAATTTTTCAATTTTTTTTGTATTTTTCGAAAAATTTTGGACTAAAAATAAAAATAACACACAAACTAAAAAAAAACAAGGTACTGATCAACTAATTCCCTCCCCCAAACCTAAATGAGACATTGTCCCCAATGTCTTAAACAGTAGAAGAAGAGTTTAGAAGATAATACCTGGTTAGCAGAAATTCTACAGGAAATTAAAGGTTAAGATCCAAATTAACCCGACGCCTCTTACCACGATCGTCCACAGACCAATTTATCTTTGAAATGATAGGGTCAACTTGTGGTTCATAGGCTATGAGTTGGTCTATTAGATCCGGAGCAGTTCTGGCAGTGAAGAGGAGTTCTTTCATAGGTTTTGACACGAACCCATTTCTCCGAGCATCATCAAGAAACACACAAAGAAAATCATAAAATCCATCAACATTAAACAGTCCAAGCGGTTTCTGGTGTATGTTCAGGTTCACCCAAGATAGAACTATAAAAATTTCCTCCAATGTGCCCAAGCCACCTGGCAAAGCGATAAAAGCATCAGCACGGTTAATCATTTCTACCAGTCGTTCAGACATACCTGGCACGATCAGTTCCTCTCCGTTTGATGAACCAATAAGATTTGCCTCTGCCAAAGGTTTTGGGATGATTCCCAAAACATGACTGCCTCCTTCCTGTACCGCCTTTGAAACGATCCCCATAAGTCCAAGATTTCCTCCGCCATATATTAAGTGCATATTCCTTGCAGCTAAGACTCGACCCAATTCCTGTGCTGCTTCTATGTATTGTGGCTTAACACCAACACTACTACCGCAAAACACGCAGATGTTTTCAACTCGTCTTCTTGAAGTGGCTTCCATTTTTTTTTTGTATTTCTTTTTCAACTCTGGATGCCTTCAAAAGTGCAATGACGGGCTGAATTTATAGTACCTGAAAAATGGTGAGTAATAATAGCACTAATATCTTCCAAAGGACGATTGTTAGCTAAACAACAAAAGAGATCGTGAAAGGTCAAAAAGTCTGGATCCTGTCTACGAAAATAAAGATAATTACAATAGAAAAGCGAATCAAAGCAATAATTAAGGCAACGGAATTGTGTACGCAATACGCCACTCGCTTAGTATAAATTCATTAGGATGTGTCTCAAGATTTCATTCCTTATTTAGCCATCGCTAATGAATTGTTTTTCATCTTTGATTGTCAAACATAATTCCTTCTGTCTTAAAATGCTTCGTTTGTGCCTTTCCCTATAAAAATAACACACAAAATTAAAAAGTTCACACAAAATATGAAAATAAATTACAATAAATTGTATGGGTTGCCTCCCTGCTAGCGCTAAATTTTTCGTCTTCAGCCAGACGTGACTGAAATTCATCTGTTAAGGAGGTTTCAATGTCGTTTTGGATGTCCGATTAAAGACAATCCCGTGAGCGTTGCTTTTGAAGGGTCTCTTCCAACAGTAAAGTGGCAAAAATAGTTTTGTCTCATTCAGTGCTCGTGCCACCTTTTTTATCTTTGTTGCTCCAGTGGTTCCTGAAAAGAAAGAAAGAAAATTAGGAGGTCTCGTATGGTGCTTGACTTGGAATGGAAGTTCCATTCTATCAAGCTTCTGGGTGATTTCTTTGATTTGTACACCCCGATACATCGATGTTTCTCCTGAATGCTCTGGATCTTTAATAAGGTCTGACAGTTGCTCCTTCATTTGCTCTTCTTCTTGCTCCACCTGAGGATGAAAAAATGTGTCTGACATTAGGTCTTCATCCTCTGATTTGAGTGAAATGATTGGCTCAGGTAGATCTTCTTCAAACATTTGTGCAATGGAATTTCCAAGATCTTCATTTTGAGGATTGAAAGTTTGATCCTCCGTTGTTGGAGCACTTGGTACAAATAGATCAACTTCATCCTCGTCAGAGTCAGAATAATAAAAATCAAATCGAGACTTTTCTGGTTCGAGCTCCTGAACTGATACCTCCGGTTGTTGATACTGCTCAGCCTCCTCCTCTGTTGAAGTGTCATTCTGAAATGAATGGTACTCAAAGACTTCATCAGTGTCATTTGAAACAGGTTCTTGAGGTATATAGTTCTGGTTTTCTGTGAATTGTCTGATCTGATCTGTCATTCTCTGTATGGATTCTGTGTTACTCTGAATTTGTGCATCAAATCGAGCTGCTTGTTCTTTGAACATGTGAATCAATTGATCTTCCTCGGATGGTTCTGGTTCTTGATAAGGATCGAAGGAAGATGGTGGATAAGATGGAAAATGTGATGGTTCCTCGTACCATGAATAATTTTGATAGCTCTGCCACCCTGGATTGTAATTGTACTCGCAATAATCTCTTGGATGGTTACCATTACATATGTCACATCTCTCCATTGCGTTCTGGTGAGCAAATGTAGTACTGCTTGGTTCTGGCATCCAGTTATAATTATTGGGCTGGACAACAGACCTCAGAAAATCGGACTGTTGCTCCCAAATTTGGGGTGTATTTTCTAGTAAAGCTCGTGATCTCTCAATCTCCCAGTAGTGTTCCATTTGTTCAATCACCTGAAAACAGAAGAAAGAAATAAAATTACAGATAGAGAAAATTAGATATAAGTAAATTAGATAGCTTCAAAATTAACAACTCAAGAAATATAAGTCCCCGGCAACGGCGCCAAAAACTTGATCGGCGTAAACACACACGTATAACGCAAGCGCACGTATCGTTCAAGTAGTATAAAAATATCGATCCCACGAGGACTTAATTCCTACTATTGTTATTAATTATTGAATCTATTTATTTACAGATATCTAATTAAAGGGAGAATGGAATTGATTGTTTGATTGATTTGGTTGATTGTAGATTAAATAAATAAAAAGACAAAAGAAAATACTAAGGAAAATAAAAGACACAAAGATTTAAGGTTGTGATTTCTTTTAATATCATTTAAAAGATGAAGTGATTATTTTATGTTTGTGTAATAAATCGGTTTACTAACCTGGAACACTAAATTATGTAAAAGCCTCTTCCGATGATCAACTACAAATACCCAGTTTAACCCAATTGAACCATATGTCTATGTCAACCAAATTATCTGGATTCATTAAGTTTAAGTTCCAATTATGGTTACCCCCGCCCGACAGGTATATTCCTATCCTGTAAGGAAATCTATTAAAGAGTTATCTATCCTCAAGGAAGATCGTGGGCTATTAAGTCTAAGGCTGAAACCTAAAATCCCTATGTCTAGTTCATTTTAGATTTACCATATCAATCTTATTGGTGATCAGACAACAAGAAGCATTAAGCTTAAGATTTAATAAGTAAACCTTTAAATTACCCAAACTATAAAATAATCCCTTATAAACCGGTGATATTAAAACTCATCACAACCCCAGATAACTAACACATAACTAGGGCTAGTAAAAACTTAAAAGTAAAAGACATAAAGTAAAAACTGAAAAGTAATTACAATAAAATAAAATGCTAAGGTAAAAGGATTTACTTTTACTACTGCTAATTTAGATATCTCCCATAAAATAATATATAAACTTGTGATAACATTACCAACCGACCAATCTGGCGGTATCCTGATTAAGTCAAATTAAGTCCAACCAGCCATTAAGGCGGAACCAAAATTAACTTTACCAACCGACCAATCTGGCGGTATCCTTGATTAGTCAGGTTTAAACCAGATTAAAATAAAATTACCAACCGGCCAATATAGCGGTATCATTTTTAAGTCAGTATTTTAAATAGTGAATATATTATATTTAAGGGAGATTAATCTAAATAGCAATAGTAAAAGAATTACCTTTCACCTAGCTAGAGAAGTTACCTCCTCATGGTGAATAGTAAAAACTGTAAAAAGTAAAAAGTAAAAATTAAATTACTATTACTACAAACGTAATTAAAATTATTTACAAAACTAAAAACTAAAAACTAAAAAAACTAAAAAACTAAAGAATCTAGAGAGAGAAACTCTCTCTTTAGAAAGAATTGAAGAGAGAGGAAGGTACACTGAATTCTGAAATTCGAAGCTGAATTTATAGGCCTCAGTAAGGTTCCAGCGTCGCGACGCCCAGCTCGCGTCGCGACGCTGGATTCGTCGATGTAGCACGCTGTGGTTCGTCGGTTGCAGATTCCGGATAAGGTGACACGTGGCGGAGTGGTTGAGGCTCAATTATTGGGACACGTGGCGGCTTCTGATTGGTCGATGAGATTCTTATCCGCCACGTGTCAGATGAGGATAGGATATCCAATAATTGATGCTGACGTGGCACTGACGTGGCGCTGACGTGGCGGTGAGGTGGCGATACGTGGGAAAGAGACTGTCGGCACCATAGAATTGCGACACGTGGCACTTCCTGATTGGCTGATGATGATGTGGCACGACACGTGGCAATGTTGACTTGTTGACTTGCTGACGTGGCTGATGACATGGAGACACGTAGGATGACACGTGGCACACGTGGCGATGATGACTGTCGGCACCGTAGGATGATGACACGTGGCATGCGCAAGTTAGCAGATCGGCTGTGATGGTGACACGTGGCACGGCGCATTTTAGCAAAGTCAAACTTTTCTCAGATTCTAATTTGTGGACCCGGCGCACGTTAGCACTGTTCGGCGTATTTTAGACGTCGCGACGTGGAAGTCTGGGCGGCGCGACGCGCTTAAGACCAAAATATCCCTGTTGACGCATTTTTGTCCGGTTTTGCCCCAAATTGCCTCCAGTGCTATCCAAACTTTATTTATCTGTAAAATAACAACAAAACATATCAAAATGTTCACAAAACTCGAGAAACTATACGAAATATTAGGTCAAATGAGTGGGAAAAAAGTGATATATTTACCACTCATCAACCCTAACAATTTCTCCCACTTGTTGTATTGCCAATCCACGGTATCATATACACATCTCAATGTATATCACATACTAATGGCCCTCAAGAGCTCACCTAGCACTCAAGAGGTAGGCAACAACAAGTAAGTCCACTTTAACAAATTGAGTCCGTCCAACAAACTCAATCGTTTTCCTTAGCCAGCATCATTCATATTTTGTAGAATCTAAATTTCATATCAATATGACTCAAACGTTATATTAGTATTGTGCTATAGCTACTGAGTTGTCTATTTATTTAGAGATCAAATCCAAATACTATGAGACAACCGCAAGCATTACACTAATATGAAATCTTATAATCTATAGGGTCATTATACAACTTCATAAGTTGCAATTGATTTCACTAATTTAATAGAATCAACGGTGATACTCTCACTGTATCTTTTCTGATTTTATACGACATGGACCATCTAATGTCATAATTATGATCAAAACTAATCTGACCTTATGATTGCAGACTAAATTCTCCATGAATAAGAAACTCATTCTTAATAGCTCTAAGATCACAAAGAACATGTTTCAAGGCTCATCATATGGTCTACATCATATCAAAATAACTCGTAACAATTACGATTAAATTGATATCTTTAATAGCACATAATATAGTATTCATTATGAAATTATCCTATGATGCATAAGATTAACTAGACATTCCAATCAATCTCTCTTTCGACAAAAGAATCATCTTTTTCGAAAGATGAATACTATATATAAAAGACACGTTAACTGTCATACAGATAGTCTTATTGTGTCCTTTATTAGATCATATCTAATACGCGACTAATGAGAGTATCTCACAAGTCTCTTAGTTTTATATCATATATGAAACTTTATATCATATATAATATAGACTACTCCCACTGCTTACACGGAGAGAAGAATACTTAAGTAAATATTTTACTTTACAAACATCTCATTATTACTTTAATAATGATAATGTCATTAGGATATATAACCTTAGAAATAAATTTGTACGCTCTCACTGACCTTATATCATATATGCATTCTCTATGTTTTGATAAAATCAGAAAATCTGACTATATTAAAATTAGATAACATATATTTTCGAAAAACTTATCTGAGTCTACAATAGGCTCTATAAGCTAGTATATCAAACTGTGATCTTAGCAGAATACAAACTCCAGGGCCATTCTAGAATGAAGTCTTCAAACAAAGAAATCACAACGGATTTCTCATTCGAATAAAACATTCAGGAACGCCACTTTCCATTCTTTAGCCAAAATACATAGTTTGATATCAATATTAACCAACAGAGTCTTAATTGTTCAATTAATGCAACTAGAGATAAGTTTTCTCAAAATCTACAATAGGTCACTGAGTATAACTTTTCCCACTGTCATACTATAAAGGTCAGACCTTTATCAAGCTCACTTGGCTTTTGCTGTGCAAACAATTTGCACATTTTATGAACAATTCATAACGAAAGCTCAATCAAGTTCAAAACTTGATTGTATTAAGCTATGAACAATCTTAGATCTATGGTTAAATGATAATTTTTGAAATCGGTATCAAATATCGCTCCCACTATAAGTTATAGGATGATTTTCTTCGATAAGAAAACAACAGAATCATTAAGTATCAAATATTTTGCAAATGATTCTAACAACCTATTGAACTTATACGGAAGTTGTCTAAGGGTCTTTTCATCTTATTAATTATGTAGCTCAATTGCAGTTTATCACTCTCACATTTGATTTCAATAAGTCAAGTCTTTTCTACAATTATCAACATCTGATGTTACACACCAAGTAATAAAATAATTTTATTGCTCAAGATCGTAGAAAAGATATAATACAATATTCTATTAAATAGAATAAATGATAAAATTTTACTTGTACCTCTGAGGCACAAGTACTTTCAATTATATAACCATTATACAAAAGAAAGATTAAAATCTCAAACTTTTAAAGATTCAAATTTTCTACTATACATATCATATATGTAACTGTAGAAACGAATGGAACATTAATTAAAGAGATGAATTAGTGTTATTGGAGCATAACCCCAAGAGTATTGAAAACTAATTCGGTAACACTCAATATCAATGAATCAAATCATATAAGATTCAATTACTCCCACTGACCAATTCCATCAAGATGGAATCGTAGAAGTTTAATATTGAGTAAGAATCACATTCATTAAATAACTTTAGAACTAATTACCTCAAATTCATATGTTTGATCATTTCAAGCATCTTTGAACAATTCAAAGATTCACGATGATTTTCAAAGATATAGTTTTCAACACTTCAAATAGATTATCTTTGAACCATTCAAAATATTTTATCCACGTTTCATCATAAACATATTAAAAGTTCTCGAACCATTCAAACGTTCAATATATATTCTTAGAAACATGCAACTAAGTCATGACAATTCATTAACTAAGTTACGAAGTAAAGAAAACTATCCAAGGCAATTTATAATTCATTAAACTACATACATCAAATGTATTAGTTTAATAAATCTGTGGTCCAATAACGATCATTGGTTAAATAAAATTTAATCACATCCTGAATACAATATTCATTAAATGGATAAGGATATATGATGTGATCTCGTATCAGATCATTCTTTACCATACGGAATAAGCATCTTATGCTTATGTGATAAAATCTCATAAAGCTCTATTCTAAGTTATTTAGTTAACCAAATATTTTCCTTAATGTTTATCTCTTCATCAATGACACTACTAGTCATTTTATAATATGTAACAACTGTTTATATAGAACAAGCAACTATCCAATAGTCACAAGTTCTGATATCAAATATCAAAATAATTATTTAACATTATTTTAAATAACTAGACGGAAGATCTAGTATCCAATACCTATAATTTTCGTATTGTGAGAATCAATATTCTCTATACATAACTATACATATCTTCTTTCTTAAGCTTAATAATTTGCATTCAATTATTCACAACAATTGCAAATAATTGATTAGCAAACTGTGTCAGACACGTGACTTCTAAAACTCACTAAAGCCAAGAAATGTCATTATAAGATAAATAAATACTAATGAGGTTTTCCTAATGCCAGTCAAGAATCTCGAGACATGAACTGATTCGTGTCAATTCTTACTGCATAAGAAACTATTCTTTCTAGACATTTATATCTTAAAGAAGATATCTATTTAGATTACTTATCGTGACTTAGTAACCAAGTCACTAACCATCTTGATTTTGAAGAAAATCGGAACAACAGTTCTTGATGGTTTAAACTAATCTAACAATATCTAAGTCTACTGTCATTCTAGAACCTATTCTAGAAATACGCAACCATAAGTAAAGTTAGAAAATATATATTCAAGTAATATGCTATGCAGTGGATTAGAAGTATAATTCTATAAACAATATAGAATAAAGGAAAACAAAAGCAGCAAATTCCATAAAACTATATACTGCCTAAGTTATGGATTTTTAAACCCAACAGTGTCTCCCTCTACTTTACGTAATACCGTAATCCCCAACGAAGAATGGGAATTCAATAATTAAATTAAATTCCATATTGAGAGTAGGATCTCATGAATATATTTCGACTCACAGCTTTGGTACGGTCTCGCCTATGTATATTCATTAGGTAGACAACTCATTGTCAATCACTCACCAGTGACTCCTGATTTTGGTCCTGATCGTTTCTCATTATGACAGCTTTGACACGTTCACAAGGAGGTGTATCAAGGCTTCACCTGCCAATGACAAACTCAAGCTACTGATATAGTCCTGACAGCTTTGGCACGTTCAAGATTTCCACTTTCACTTGAATTTTTCTAGTATCAATATACAACCAGCTTGGATAAAATTCTATCAACTATACCCTCACTGCTTTGGCACGATCTCGAATGCAGCCACAGAAAGTTACCCATAAATCGTATTGACAAGACGGACCAAGAAACATGCATCCAATACACGTTACTTTACATCCTTATTTTAAACAGGGATATTCCTCAATGAAGCATTGCTCCACATCAAATGCGGAATTTTTAATCTAAATCATTTTCTAAACAACTCAATTCTACCTTAGAAAATATAACTCAATTTAACCATTAAATTTTCATTACGTTTCCATTAGCATAGAATCGAAAAGTCAAGAAACATATAGATTACATGCATGAGCAAATATTAAAATTGGATTACATATCCTATATCAAGCATGACTAATGTAATGGATGAAACATCAGAATTGCTCTGATACCATTTTTGTTGGGGTTTTGGGCAAAAGGCACAGCGGAAGCGTTGTTCGGGCGAAATCGTAATTTTAAAACTTTTTCAATACTGAACAAATTATTCAATATCTAATATGAATAATTTATTCATATTTCACCTAAATATAGACGTGACCAGCGGTTCGGTTCCGGTTCCACACTTAAGTGGAACCGGAATTGTGAACCGAACCGGTCGGCTCCGGTTCCAGTTTCGGTTCGAACTCTTTTTTAAATTATATAAAAAAATCAAAAATCATTTAAAATAAATTAGTTTAATTTAAAAAATAAATTAAATTATTAAATTAAAGAGCTTGAACTTAAATTTTTTAAAAAAAATTAAGTTCGCTACGTATCCTCCAAGGGTGAGAGGAATCAAAGCTCATGTAGTTCCATTACAATTTAAGATATTTCCTCTTTGGAAATTTATAATTTGTAATTATCAATCATCATTATCAGTTGATCCTTCAGCTCCGGTTCCGCTTGCACTTGTTGTTACAGATGCATTGCCATTATCGAACAAGTCTTCAAAATAATCGGGGTATCTTCTTGTTGTCTCAGATCAGCTCGAGTCCAATCATCCACACAAGTTGTTGCTTCTAGAGTGCTTGGATGTAATAAAGATCGTCTAGTTTCCAATATATTGCCTCCAATGCTGAAGGCTTGCTCAACCGCAATGGTGGAAGTAGGTGCTGTCAATATCTCTTTAGCAATAATTGATAAAACATGATATATATTTTGATGCCGGTTCCACCATTCAAGGATTTTAAAATTTTTCTAACTAAACTTTCAGTAGGAAACTCAAAATTTGTAAATAAATAATTATCTAATTTGGGGTTTTAGTAGTCGTATCCCTAGCTTTTTTATTTCGTTGCAGTAACCAAAGATCCCATGTGCTAAGTCTTATTCGAATTACTGATTCGCTAATACTAGATTCACATAATGTTCCTAAGTTATATCTTATAATATAATCATTAAATAACTCAATTAAATCATTTCTTAATCTCACTATTATTCTTGTAATATCAATTTCATCTATTATTCCAAAATAAGTATAGTAAGCTTGTAAAGCACTATTCAAACCTTCTAATTTAAATCATTAGAAGAAATAAATGACTTTAGGAATAAAGCACTATTATTTTAGGAATTTCTCTAAAATAATTCAACCATTTTACCTTTATAACAGTAATGGCTTCTAACAAAATAATATCATTAGGATCGTTACTTTCAAGATGTTTATCGAGAGTAACAATAATATTCAAACTTTCAAGAGGAAATAAATCTGATGTAAGATAATAAACTCCGCTAAAAATTAAAGTACCATAATTAAAAACTTTTAAAATTTCTAAAAAATTTTCACAAATATCCCATTGACTAAGAAAAAATGTGATATTTTGAACATGTTGAGAAAAAAACTACATAATGCACCTTTGTATTGTAATACTTGACATAAAAGAAAATAAGTTGAATTCCAACGTGTTGGAACATCACTTGAAAATTTAATCGATTTAATACCATTTATTTTACAAAACTTGGCTCATTCTCTCATAACTTGAGAATATGACCAAATGCAATTAAGTGCTGTCTTTATATGATCAATGAAAGGTGATAATTTTTCCAGACCATCTTTAACACATAAGTTAAGGACATGACATGTATAACGAATATGAGAAAACCGACCCCCTAAATTTGGTTTATATATTTCTTTTAAATCATTGATGGATCCAGTATTTGTAGATGCATTATCAAATCCAATTGTTAAAATTTTATCTACTAAACCATATTCATCAAAAATTACCTTCATCATTCTATAAATATTTTGTGCGGTATTTTGGTCATCAAAAACTCTAAATGCAATAAGTCATTTTTGCATGGTAAATGATGCATCAATCCAATGACAAGTCACACTCATGTATAAGTGTGTTTGCCAATGGTCACTCCAAATATCAGAACAAATAGAAATACGACCTTTAATATTTTTAAATATTTCATTTAAAATAATTTTACCATCTTTGTATAATTTAAAAATATGACATTTTGTTGTGTTTCGAGTCATTCTACATGCAGTAGGATTTAAAGCATTATGCACGTAATTAGTAAAATGAAGTTTTTCACCAAAGCTTAAAGAAAAATGTGTCATATAAGTTAATTTCGCAAATTCTTCTCTATTTTTGCATCAGAATATTTAAATAAATCTACAGCACTCGTATCTCTACTAGATGATGCGTACCTGGCCATTTGATTTTGCGTCGTATCAAGTCCAAGTTCAACCGCATGATGTCTTTCCAGGTGCTTGATCATATTATCGTATCCACCAGAAAATTTGTAGGAAACCCCGCAATGGTTGCATACTACTCTTGAACCTTCAGCATCTTGGTCTAAATGAAAATGAATTTTGAAAACATCTGATGAACGAGACTTAACTTCTCTTCTCCGTGATTGTGAACCGACACTAGGGTCGCTCTCTTAGATTGGCATATTTGACATTATATTCTCAGATGAGCTTGCCATTTTTTTTAAGAAATAAATAAGAAGAATAAGAAAATTGAGAGAATTGAGAATAAGAGAATTGTAAGAATTGAGAGAGTTGAGAAATTAGTGTGTTGAAATAATGAAAAATGACCCATATTTATAGAATTTTAGAATCTTTTTTATATCGAAAATGCCCCTAAATATAACCATTTTATTATCGTTATTAGGGGTATATTAGGAATTATATATTACAATTTTTTTTAAATGGCCAACGACCATTTTTTAATGGCTCCATACCCCTTAAACACAACGGTTCCAGCGGTTCCGACCGGTTCGCGTTGGGGTGGAACCCCAACCAAACCGGTCCATCACGATTCTGGTTCCGGAACCGGAATCAGTTAGAACCGGAACCATGGTCGGGTCTAACTTATCCAATTCTTTTATAAAACTATAATTTGTAGAAACATATTGCAAGGATTAGAATAATATTACCGTTCACCACGAAAATAAAATCGGAACTGGGTTGAGTCACTGTTGTAAATATGAATTTTAATAGGGGAGTTACGAGTTTTGATTTTAAAAGAGTTGTTACAAAAAAAATTGGGAGTTACAAGTTTCGAATGAATGGAGATGTTGCAAAAACAACAAATTGTTAGAGAGTTATACTTTACCTTTGGAACCTCATCCCATAATGAAAAGACACAACGCCAAACTATTATTTATAAAGTGTTAAGTTGTAAAGTGAGTTTGTGCCCCAAGAGGTACCCACTTTTGTGTAAGGGTGGGGAGGTAGTCTAAAGGTTGTTCACCACATGAGTGCATCGTCGTCAGTGCGGGTGTATATATTTTCTTGGAGAAAATATTTTTAATTTTTTTTCAAATCTGTAATATCTGTAATAGTTTTTATTTTAATTTTTGTAACATGTTTTTTTATATTGCAAGATTAATATTTTGTAAGTTACATTTTTTTTTCACTTGAGACAATTAATTTTGTAACAATGGTGTTATTGTTTTCAATGTTTTTATAAATGTTGATAAACATTCATTTTTTCCCTATATAAATATTCATTTTCCCTATAAATAGTGCTTTCATCCTCAAAAAAAGAAATCCCTATAAATAGTGCTTTCACAGAACAAGTTAATAGAAAATTCTCATTGTGTTTTAAAAAAAATTATGTTTTGGTGCTTACTGTTTTCTGTGTTCTTTGTTAAGACAAAGAATCCTACTGTTCTTCTTGGGTTTTATTTTTGATACCGAGTAAAATTTAGAGTGTTAGGTGTGAGCATACCACTTGGTTTTTGTGATAACTAATTGAGTCAAAGATTTTCTGGTATGTTTTATCTTGGGGACGTCGGGGCCGAACAACTGCAAGCACTCTTTCTGGGCAAAGCCGCGAAACATCTTAAAGAGAGCAACCTAGTCTGCAACTCAACCTATTTCTGATTGTATTTTTCATGGTGAATGGTAATATTTTTCTAATCTTTGCAAATTGTTTCTACAATCTCGTATTAGGTCATTCTCTTTAAGATGTTCCGCAGCTCTGCTCAGAAATTATGCTTGCAGTAATTCATCCCCGATGTCCCTAGGATAAAACAACCCAGAAAAAATCTAAATAAAGATAGTTTTGACCATAGATATTTCAAACGATAAAAAAAAATTATTTAAAAACTTTTCTTGAATTCTAAATAGAATACCTAGTTTCTCCTCAAAGTCAAATGATAGTTGAGTTTACAGTGATAAAGGAATTGGCTCGAAAAAGAATGAAAAATGTTTATTTGTCTAATGGTATGTCCGAACAGATAAAATATCTTCTGTTAGCGACATATTCTCAAAATGAATTTCGATGACATCAACACTTGAAATCTTTGACGCATATTAGCGAGACATTATAAAAAAATATCGAAGCACGTTGGTGGTCAAGAGCGTGAATGTGAAGACTAGCAGCAAATCGAAGAAAATCTTGCTAAGATTTAGCATAGGAATCTAATTATAAAGTGAAATATTTACTTAAGTATCTAAGCTCATAAGACACATGTACATTCATATAAATGCATTAGAGTCATGTGCAAAATATTTTAACCTTCAACTTCTGCATTGTGTACTGAGACCGGTATACAGGTACCATACCGATACCATATCGGTATCTATATTGGTGGACCTACTCTATTTATATGCTCTTTGGAATCAGCACACACCATACCAGTCCCATATCGGTCTATAATATTGTTCTATCTAAGGATTGCATAGCTACTGAAATCGATATACACAATAGCAGTCTACACATAGGTCTTCCATACTGGTGATCTCAAGTATTGCATAGTTATTAGAACCGGCATACAGCATACCGGTATTCATAACAGTATTTCATACCAATTAGTCAATTTGTTGCATACTTACTGGAACCGACAAGGACCATACCAGTTATCATAACGGTGTTCATACTTGTGTAACGTTCGTGTTTTCAAACAACAATATTATCATTGTGACCGGCATACTGGTATCAGTAAAAGCATATTGATCCCAATAAGAGTTGTTGGGGCGGATTTCATTTTTTTACTATAAATAAGCCGCAAATTCGTTTTGCAATATAGTACAATACCTTCAAACATTTTATTAAAAGCAAAAAACAGTGAGAAACATAAAATCTTATTGATCATTTCATTCTCATCATTTCATGAGCTCATACATAAATTTTCATTTACATACTAGTGATCTTAGATATATTTGAGCAACCACTCACTCTTCAATCTTTGTGCTTTCTTAGTGAGTCCTCAAATAGTGTTGTAAACACAAAATTTTATCTTACAGAACACTTGTGTTGAAATCCCTTGTGTGAGTTATGAGTACTTTCAAGGGTGGAGTTTTTATAAAAGGTTTAAGAGAAGCCTTGGTGAAAAATCTCTTGGTAGTAAGTTTGTTGAAACTAGTGGAATCTTCAAGTGTGCTTGAAGAGAGAATGGACGTAGGCAAGTGATTTGGCCGAACCACTATAAACTCGGTATTGTATCTCTCTTCCCTTATCTTTTAAATTGTACAATTTTACTTCAAATCAATAGTGTGATTTATAATTGTTGGTAAAGCTTGAAAGCATAAAATTGAGAAGATTTATAATTCCGCATTAACTTTTTAATTACCCAATTCACCCTCTTTTGGGTATAGTTGTTACTTGTTATTGCTTGTAAGTAATTTCAATTGGTATTCTCAACAAAGACCTAACCGTCCGAGAATTTCATGGGAACCACAAGCAACACGTCAATGAGCCTTGTCGAAAGATTTTCGATAAATAGACCTTCACTTTTCACTGGAACCGACTACAACTATTGGAAGATGAGAATATTGAACTACCTCTAAGGTTCCAACATGCCAATGAAGAAAAATATCAACAATGTGGATATTCTAAAACCTCAATTCGAATAGAGCGGTGAGGATTACACAGAAGCCTCCTTCGATGAAAAAGCTCTTAATCACTTACTTTGCATAATTGATCAGAGTCAAATCAATAAACATTAAAAATTTGGAAACACCTATGATTTGTGGAAGTCCATGGAGATTGTAAACGAGGGAACTAGTCAAGTCAAAGAATCGAAGATCAATCGATTCATGTGTGATTTGGATAGCTTTAAGATGTAAAACGATGAAGAAATTGAGAAAACTATTTCAAGGTTTACAATGATTATAAATCAACTTAGTTCTCTAGGGAAAGGCATTGAGCCTAGCGACCAAGTGAAGAAAATTTTTAGGTCACTCCCTAAGGAATATAGAAATTGTACCTCCTGTTGGAGTTTCTACGGTCCCGAGGATCGATTATCAAGCAAGAAACAACATGCAAATACATCAAAGGAAGTCGCGGAATACTCACAATGATCGGTTGAGCGATGCAACGAAGAACAAAACTTTTTAAGCCCTTTGAAGTCCTCCAAGGCTCACGGCAGTGAGCTTTCTTCTTGTCTTCAAAATCGGCCATGGGTGAGTCTCCAAGCTCCAAGCTTGTGATGATGATTCCATGCTCATGAAATTAGTTCCCTATCACCTTTGTATGAAGTCATTTAAGTGCTAGCTATTGATGTTTTTGCCACAAAAACATCATCTTCATCCTTGCTATACTCACGGCAGTGAGCAGAAGAGAAGAGGAAAAATGGAGCCCATTGGGCGTGAAGGAGAGAATAGAGAGGAAAGAAAATGTGTTAAGTGATTTCTAAAAACAATCATCAAATGATATACCAAATATTAAATTAATGGTATTTGTCATTCAAGCTTTCAAAAAGCTTTCAAATCACTTCCATCAACTCCCATCAATCAATGAATAGTGACTGGTGTCAATCACTCAAAGTGAAAGACATCCATCACTTGATTGACGAATGATGTGACGCTAGATGTGAATAGCGATTTGACGCTTGAAGTGACTTGCAGGCCGCACTTGAATTCGAAATGCGAGTGCGCTCGCAAACACTCTTGGGTTCGGGTTCGCTAATTCCAAATTAACGAATTTTCCGTTGCGTCGTAATTAAATAATCATGCCTAGCATAATTAATATTCACGTCGCTAACGAATTAATTCTAAATTAATTCGTTCGCCCGAATTAAAATCCAATTTTAATTCCGCGTTGAAATCCAATTTCATTTAATATATCGAATATATTAATTTATCGATTAATTCCAAATTAATCGTTCTCTCTCTTTAAATGATATTTTATCCCATATAAAATATCTCCGTAATTAATCCTACATTAATAAAGTGCGAGTCATACATCATCGGTGAATCTTCGGGAAGCGACCCATGAGATCCCCGGATATGTTGGCAGTAAATTCGGTCGTCGGACTATCCGAACACGTAAGTACCTAGTACTACGTTTTTACCGATTTACAAGACAATGCTGGCTTCTAGCAAAGCGCCATGCCTACCCAATTCTCCAGAAACATGCTTATAGGAATAAGTGATCTATATCAGGCGTAGTATACGTAGTATTGTGTATGTCGATCCAGTATTGGATGTCACGTGCTAGGCCTGGGGCTGGAATTGTGTATGCCCCGTACGAAGCGCATGTCGGATGTCTGGTAACTAGTCTCTATAATCAGATATACATGACCTAGTCATAATATCCCGATGACTGCAGTACTTAAGAGTAATAGTACCGTATCCTACGTGACATCATCTCCACTATGACTGGAGTGATACTTCCGTCTTGACATCACACCCAATACACTACGATTCTCATTATACCCAGCAGAGGCGTACACAGAACCTGTTAAAGCCCTAGACGACCAAAACCAAAGCATATTGATTGTCGTAAGTATTAGCGGTGCAAGTCTCAGGTTAAGACCAAATACACCTACCCTGATTTTGGACTTCCATAGACACATAGTCATACTACCAATGGAATTCCGAGGGGTCTATCCAGAGCGAAGCTATTTGCAGTACTATCGGTAAACACAACCTCCTATTACACTTGCATGAGTATCCAATACCCAAATATATGAGAACTATGTCGTTATGCTCCCATAACACGTACAAATGTAATACTAGTCTTTTATGCATTATCGATGTCCAATCTTGATAATACTCTGACTATAGATATTTAATGATTAATCCTTCGTGGACTGATACTGTCTCATATCATCTCAATCCAGGAACTAATCATATGGACCTCATATCATTTATACATCTAGGTGATCTAATCATAAATGATAAGAGAGCAATATTCTTTGTCACATCATTAATTTATACAACAACACCATGATCTGTACAAATAGTGACGCTATGGGTCATAATTGTCCAACAATCTCCCACTTGGCCTATAGCCAGTCACTCGAGTGTCTACCACCCGAACTATGTACGGTTCGCTCAAACTTCTGAGGAAAGGCTTTCATCAGCGGATTTGCATGATTATCGTCTGATGTGATTTATTCGATCATCACATCGCCATGATGTATGATCCGAACGAATCAGATGAATAGTCGAAGTATATATATGGATCGTTGATGAGACCATTAATTCTTTAGCCTGTGCTGACGCCTAGCTCAGCTGCTAACAGAACTATATCTAATCTAATTAGATTTATTTTCGACCCAAATGGCTTCTATTGCTGCCTCAGCTGCAGCAGTAACCCGCATTTGTTGTTTATTCGGTAACCGTATCTTGCTTGGAAGATTTCCAGCTCACTGTTCCGTTATTCAAACTGTATAGTACCGTTGTTTTATCGGTCAGAAAACTTGCAGCAGTGATCCCAGTCACTTCAAGTTCTCATTCTCCATAGTTAAGACATCATCTTTAGTTCTCTAAGATACTAACGGATGTTCTTAATATCAATCCAGTGACTATCACTTGGATTGGCTTGTTTGTGACTCCATATGCTCAAAGCTTATGAGACACCAGGTCACGTACATTTTTTAATGTACGAGTTCTCGGAGAGTCTTAACAACTTTAAATCTATCCCATTAGATCTTTATTCCTAGAATAAAGGTTATTTCTCCCTAGAATTCTACGGAGAATTTTCATAAAAAGCCAAGCTTTCGCCGATTGTTATATGGGAATATCATTTCCAAGAAATGACATATCATCATTATTTAGGACAGTCACTTTCAGTGAGCTCCCACTAACCTCCTTATATACACAAGAATCATTTCGTTTTGAATTAAATCATAAACCATTATGATTATATCAAAACGATAATTTCAAGAACCCAATGCTTGCTTCAATCCCTCTATGGATCGAATAACCTGCAAACCTTGTTTGCTAGATTTGGTACAATAAAATCGTCAGGATGTTGTAAACATCCTCCAAAAGGTTTCATTTTCCGGAAAGCGATTTTGTCGTTTAGCTGCCATATTTCATAAATGAAACATGCAGCAACAGCAAGCATTATCCAAATGGATTTACCGTGGCAACAGGTAAAAGGTTTCATCGTAATCGACACAATGTTGATAACGATACTTTTCGTTACAAGTCTAGCTTAGTACGTTGGTATGTTGCCATCCATCTATGTCTTCCTTGAAGACTTATATAGTACCAATAGGCACGATGCCTTCCGGTACAACAACTAGTTTCCAAATATAGTTGGTATACATGGAATCCATTTAGGACATCATGGCACTTTGCCATAATAGGGAGTCGATACTTTGTATCACTTCCTCAAACGTAGTCAGTTCGTCTTCCTCAATAAGATTAACATCTTTATGAGGTGAGATCAGAAACCCATACCCCAGGTTGTTTTCTGACTCTCTCCGATCTACGCGGTTCTTGTGTATTCGAAGATTACTGGTACAGTTTCATCATTGATGAACTGTTTGTGTTCCATTAAGGACTCGGTGCTTTGAACAGTATTACTCCTATTTTCATCGAGTTGATGAACTGTTTGTGTTCCATTAAGGACTCGGTGCCTTGAACAGTATTACTCCGATTTTCATCGAGTTTTACTATCCTCCCACTTACCACTGCATATCGATATTCCTCTTAGGAAAACCGCATGGCGAGCAACAATTACATTATTCTCATGTGAGATGTATAAGTACTATACTTTGGTTACCCTAGGATAACCTAAAATTAGACACTTATCCGATTTGGGTTCTAGTTTGGTATCATCCAAACTTATGCCTAGCATTCCCAAATCGTCAGGAGTGAGAAAACCCTGTTTCTATCATGTTCATATCTAATATGAATTCTATTAAACAGATTTTTATGGAACCTTATTCAAAATAAGTATTGCACTGTTAAATGCTTATCCTTTTGAAGGAAAATAATAGCTCATAGTGACTCATGATTAACCTTATCATGTCCAACAAAATTCGGTTTCTCTGTTCGAATACACCGTCAAACTGACGTGTTCCGGGAGGAGTCCTCATTGAAAGAATACTATACTCTGTCAAGTATCTGTGAAACTTATTACTTAAGTATTTTTCCATTACGGTCTTACCATGACAATATAATACTTTAGCTGATCTGTTTGTCTACTTCGTGTCGAAACTCTAAAAGTTTCCGATTTGTATTTCTAAAAGAAACACATAACCATGACGCGATGTGTAACATCCCGCCTAGGCCAGGATGCTACCGGCAAGAGACAGAAGAACCCATCTCCATAAGCCTCTGATTCTAACGAAATTTCGGCATGATGTATTCGTAACATCATGCAATCTGGCTTATAACCAGCATCTATATACAACAAAATCATCAAATCTCGACCTCAGGTTGGCATCTCAACAATCAAGGCCTCAGGCCTGAACTCAAAGACATAAAAGTAAATGCTTGGCCTCCGGCCAGAACTCAAAATAAAAACTATACTAATACATCACCATTACAAATGGATTTCAAATGAAATGACCATACAAAGGGCCGTGAGGACCCATAACTCAACCCAGGACTCTCTTGACTTCCTCGACTGCAATTGGGGAGATCCACTATCTTCAAGTCTTCCTTAAAGTTCTACTGGCTCGAGATGTCTGCTACTGACCTGCAAAACTACAAACTGTGGTGGTGTGAGTCATAATGACTCAGTAAGTAATCATGCTCATATCTTGGGCGTCAAACACAAAAAAGTTACGAATTATTAATCTGTATTAACCTAAGCTGCTTTCTTGACACTCAATTTAAGATACATATAGACTTATTATTTTATCTCAATCCATTTAGCAAACATGTTACTTAATTTCTTATCTTCTTTATAAAAGTATACATAACTTAATCATGCTTCTAGTTTATACTTTCTAATATCCATATCTTAGCATATGGGTTAACAATAGAATTCTTATTCATTCCCGATCATTACTATATTGTTATTAATTTCTTGGCTTTCACATCCATAAACACCTACTGTTTCTTACTTATACTTTAAATATCTATGACCTAGTCATTGAGTTTTTCATAGTCTCATCTACTGTATCAAGTCCCACTATGTTTCCACTGCGTTACTCTGATATCTTTCCAATTTTCTATATACTCATTTCTAATCTAGTTTCGGCTTTTATTATAGTTATCTTTCTTTTGTTTCATTGAAATATCATCAAATCGGACTAATAAAATATTCTTTCTATTAAACATTCAACAAACTAAAATCAGCCATATGAACATGTATATGAAACCATATAATCATCTGTTAATTTCTTACCAATTGTTTCTTCTATGTGAACATATATTACACACAGGCATTAATCACAAATATATATAATCATGATATCATGCTTCAATGTCAACTAAATGCATCTCATTTGTTAATCAGGATGTTATGCACAACCTATAAGCTATACTGAACTTTAATTATGCCATACTTTTTAGAAAATACTTTCCAAAACTCTTTCCTTGAAAATTCTTTATCTATATATAAAAAGGAACTATTTTCTGAAACTTTATTTGAAATCTTCTTTATAAAGCTTATCTTCTGAAAACATGCTTTAATACTCTGGTTTCTGGGAACTGTTTTTAAAATCTGTTTTCTGAAAACTGTTTACTGAGAATCTGAAAACTGGAAAACTATGTCTGAAAAGTGAAACTGTATCTGGAATCTTAAAGCTAAACACTTTCTCTGAATTTCGTATCTCTGAAAACTGTTTACTAGAAATCTGATAATTCAAAACTTCTTTTCTGAAAAACTGATATCTGAGTGTCTGCTGAAAAACTGACGTATGAGGGCGTTACGTATCGACGTCCCCCCATACGCCCTAGAGCCAGATATGAAAACCCATGACATTGGGGCGTTACGTATCGCCGTCCCCCAAAGCATGCCATACCTGCCCTGAAACTGGTGGTCTTGGGGCATTACGTCTCGCCGTCCCCCAAGCCACAAACTGGAGATGGGGCTGCGGATCTATGCTACCACCCAAGCTTAAACTGGGGTCAAGGGGCGTTACGTATCGCCGTCCCCCTAGCCTATCTGGAGGATCTGAGAGCGCCCCCTCATCCTCAACATGTGCATATGTCTCTGAATCCGTCAATTCCAACAATGTACAACTGGGATGGGTCAAATCTCAAATCCCGAATCCAAAGTATCTGTCAAGTCTAAACTGTGTCTCAAGTTACATACTGGGGTGAGTTTTTACCTCATGCCCCGAAAACCATAAAACCGCAAATAAACCTTTTTTTAAAAAAAAAAAACTTAAATCAAATCTCAACTGTAGGAAACATCTATGTCAAAACATTTGAAAACCATTCTTAGCTTAACTTAACTTCTGAAAACCAAAACATGTAGGTATGCATATGCATTTCTCATGCTTCTTCCTACTCTAGCCATGATTTCCTATATAGTATATATATACACATGTACATATTTATGCATACTCTATGCACACATAAAACTTATCCTTGTATATTACCATATTTATATATACATGCATACATATATGTAAATACGTTCTTACTCTATCTTTATTGAATTCTGAAACGTATCTCATACTAGTATGCATATAGACATGGCATGCCTTTCATAAACACTGTTACTAATACTAACATGCTCATACTTCCTCATATTCCTCACAGCATAATTCATTCACATTCTTTTATACTACTCAGGTTCATAACCTACTTTATCGGGCAACCTTATATACACATGTACGCATACACACACGTATCTAAATATCCAACTATACTTATGAAAATAAAGGCATATATATTTCATTCTTTTCAAGCATCCATCATGCAAACTTAAAATAACATATTTTAGCGTTTCATCTATAATACCATATCATAGCCTTTACATTTTACCTTTATCTTTGCTATATCGATTAATGGCTATTCTTATTAGTAAATATACACATTCGTTCAATTTCCATTTTCCTTATCAAGAAAGTATACTTATAAATCGCACTCGCCATTACATCATTTAAGCTTTAAACCCATTCCATAGGGTGTAGTTTTCTACAACCCCCCAAACCCAGGTCTTGTCTAATTATATATATATATATATATATATATATATATATATATATATATATATATATATATATTATATATATATATATATATACTGGTTATACCTATATAGGTATCTTTTACTTCTACACGCTCATGTTTTCCTTTTGCTTGTTCTTATCTATGTGTGTATATAAATACACACGCTTCTTTGTCCTACATTCATCTTTATATATATATAATATACAGGTTTCACGCATATATCAACAAACAACTTTATTACATTACTAGTTTTGAGCATTGATAAATCTATCAAGTACTCAGAACATGAGTTACTTACCTGGCTAGGCGAACGCCCGCGATCCGGGTCCGATCTGTCAAGCAAGTAATAACACAAGGTTAGTACCGCTATTTACGGAACTTCCAACTCATCTATAATAACTACGGGCTTCCCCGGAACACCCGAATCATCTCCGACACTACGGTACAAACTTCATTACTCTAGTACATAACTTTCTATACTATTCCAACTAGCTTGGTAGCCTAGAACCTCATTTTACGAGTTTGCGGTAAATCTTGCGGAAAAGTTTCCGCAAACGCTACGGAAGGGTCTCGAACCCTCCGAACTACTCCGGAATTACCAAATTACCCTCGCAATATCATATATATACTATTTTCATGATTACGGTCATCTACGCTCATTCGTGCGATAAACTCTGTTTTACCGGAAACTCGCTAATTCTACCGGATCAATCATATCTCATCTGATTCACTCCGGATTCTACCACATTTATCGTTTTAACATATTAAAACACATTCAATTCAATTCATGCAAATTCGTTACACTAAGGAATTACTAGAAGCATTCGATAATAAACCGATACACTTTAAAACGTCAAATTATAAACGGAGAGTCGTACCGAAATTCCGAGGCCATATTCGGACTCCCATCGGCCATACGAACGTGCTGGTGTCGACGGAATTCCAATCGGAGCTACTGTTCATCATGGGTTTACTATTCACCGATGCTTTCTTCCTCGTTTCACTTGCAACCGGCCGTTGTTCGGTGAAATCAACCCCACACACTCGTAGTACTCATCGAGGGCTTCGATTTGGTAGGTGGCTCGGGTTGCGAAACCCACTTCACGCTCATCTCTCACTCGCCGCCGCTATTACCGGCGTCGTTAGCGTCGCCGGCAGCCACCATAGTGTGCGTCGGGGTCAGACGGTCCCGCCGGCACCGGTGCACTGGCCTGAGGTGGCCGGAGTTGCTGCCGGCATCGCATTATGCTCCAAGGGCGTGAGGGGGGTCGGGTGAGGGAAAGGGTGGGAGTTTGCCAATTTTGTGATTTCCTAAAACTATGAGGCCTTATATACTAGCTGGGAAAATATCATATAAGTCCCTACGAAATTACTGATCAGCCCCTATTCTAGAACCTTCTGGAATATCGCAATTTCGGAGCCCTTATGATGCGATTCTTGAAAAATATTCAACACGAAAGTTGTTCATCTCTGAAAAACGAGTCTGATGGTGTAAGAATCAACTCGATCAGAGTTCGTTTGCTCCTTCTGTGACCAAAACTGTAAACTTTACGCGTTTTGCGAAAATTACGTAACTGGCTTTTGATCCCCCGCATTTTCCGACGCGAGGAAAATTCATAATAATAATAATACAACCCATATAACATCACTTAAACTCTTATTCTTCATCATCATCATGCTCCGAGAGTATGACATCAGTCCAGAAATCTTCCAGAACCGTCCCGAAAATCTGGGATGTTACACGATGCCATATCCGTAAAGGTCACGAAATATTCATATACACCTCTAGCCTAGCTAGATATGGGCCCACTTACGTCACTATGAACGAGGGCTAAAATATCGATGGCACTTACACTTTTACCCAGTAAAATGTATTTTAGGCACTTTACCTAAAAAACTAGATTCGTAGACATCATTTGAATGAAATCAAATCCGTCCTAGTATCCACTCTTCAAAAGTGTGGATATACGAGTCTTGTTTAATTGTGTCCCAGACAACGATGCCACAAATAAGTCTTATCTGATCAAATCAGTTTGAGCTTTTTGTTTGTCATGTTATATGTTTAAGATTTATTCATATTCAAAATATAAATACTGTTATTCACATCTAATGTGTTTATCTCAATATCATCTTTATAAAATAAAACACTTTAGTGTTCTATAATATAAAGGTACACTCGCAACGAGTTGTACTCGATATAGAGATAATATTTGTAGTCAAACTAGTTACATTTTAACAGTTTCCTAATTTAAGTACACACCCAAAGGGTAGTTCCTAAACTTAGGTATCTACTGTTAAAACAGCGACTTTCGTCCCATTTCCGATTCGCAGATTAATCTCATCTAAAGTCAGTATCCTGCTCATAGCAGATTCTGCACATCAGTACATATATTAGTGTACCACTATTTAGTATCTAAAATCCAATTTTAATACTATTAGTGAACATATTTATGACAAACTTATTTAAAGTCAGAGCCTTGCCCGTCTTCTATTCCTTCATGTCTGCTTTGTCCATACGGCAGTCACGCTTCAGTGACTCCGTTCGCCACAGTTTAAACAGACATCTTGGGATATGTCATTTATCTTCCTAGAAGATTATAATGATTTTGCCTTTGCCCTTTTCAATATCCCAGAAGTCTTCGGCCAAGCCTTGGCCTTCTAGAATATCGAAGTAAGATGCGTCTTGCGCTTCTTGCCTTATTTCAAACTTTGGCTTTAGCTCATTGAGCATAGCCTTTAACTCTCCAAGAGTTATCTATTGCAATTAATACTTCTAAGACTTAAGTATAAATCTACGAAGATCCTTCAATTTCATTATCATAGTTTAAGGGTCTAATCCTTAGTTCTGATCAAGAAATTAAGGAGTCTATTTGGCAAGCATAATGGATTAAGCACTAAAGTTATCATTACATGAATCTTCCAAAGACCATGCTCTACTTATTTGCTTAACTCCGGGCTTAGGCCCAAGATGTTATTTTATTGAATAAAGTAACTTCTCGATTTCCAGGACCATCCTGAAATTTTATTCTCAATTTGAAAATTAAAGTCGTTTAAACACATTTTCACCCAGGATTATGTTTTTAAACACTAATCTTTCAATTTTATCTTGATTCTAATAGTCCAACTATTAAATCAACGATGTCATGTACTATTTAATATAATGATTATTATAGTCCAACTATATAATCAACTATACTTTTAATTTTTTTAAATTTAATTATATTGATTACTATAATCCAATTATAAAATCAACTATAAATTGAAAGAGTTTGAATACAGTCCAACTGTTTTAAAACAACGATTAAATATTAGTCCAACTAATATATTAATTTATTTGACGAATGATATTTTATTGAGCGCGTATGGCAAGTAACTAAACAAATATTGTAAATTTAATTCTTGCCTCCCACTATTTTTCGGCGAGCCTCTAATCCTCTGTCGAGTACTCGGGAAACCTTGTTTTCTAGTGGGCTAGGATCCCGTTAAATAACACACAATCTTGACTTTGGCCAACAAATTATATGATACTTAACTAGGTAGATCTCTAAGATCAATTGGATCTCATCCAATTCCTAGATCCAGTAGGTGGACATCCAAGTCCGAAACATATATCTTATATATGCCAATATATCCAATATATTGCCTAACCTTTTTCCTCTGAATCATTTAAGCCTTGGCTTTGGCACAACAAACTTAATGATCCCAGTTAAGCGGAACCCATTGACCAAGGAAAGCTTCATAATCAATGTCGATGGACAAGAAGTGATATTGACTTTGGCCAACAAATCATAACTTGGACAAGACACCAATATGGAACAAAGCTCTCGTGATTCAAACACATCCTCGACGGAGAAAGGTCTTGACTTTGGCCAACAAACCAATGCCAGTCTTGGATCTTAAGTAAGAATCACTCAATGGAAGGGAAAACGCTTAATATTTTTGTGAGGGTTTTTCACGTGCAAATTGGCAACCAATTAATTATCTTTGTTAAGGTCTCATCATCATACACCCTTAAACATGCATTCTAAACACATAATAAGGCGTATAAGTAAATATAATAATGATATGCGGATGGATACTCAAACACATTGATCATAGATAAAACTCTATCTTTCTTCTCTCCCACTAGCACAAGTATTTACTTCTACCCGTTACACTACACTTCTAAAGAAACCTCATTTACATTGAGGGGAATTGGTGAGAAGAGAAATACAAAGAGTAAGGAGGTAATAGGCTAGACACGCAGGTCCAATTAATAAATTCCAAATTTATTACAACAATTTCTAAAATTGCCCCACCCATCTAATATCCATATGATATACATTATTCATACATCGCAACCATGTATTCACACAAGCATGCTATCAATCAATCTAATCCAATTAATTAATATGATAATTAATGACCATCTAATGTCCAAACAACGATTTGATTTTGCGCGAGTCAAACTCGTTTTGCGAATAAGTACTCCAAGTACGAATTCTTGAATTAAATTAAACTACAACATTAAATCCAATTTAATATGTATTTAATACTAATCCATTTATTTAATTCAAATTAAATACTACACTTTATTAACGAACCTTTACGACTTAAATTCCAAATTTAATCATTACGGGTCTCAAAACCCGATTAACATCCAATGTTAATTTAATTAAAGTCCAATGGGCTTTCAATTAATTTCTTAAGGCATTGGCTTCGGTAACCAAAGCCCAATCAAGGAATCACCCATAAGCCTAGAAATCAATTTCGGCCCATTAGGCCCAATTAAACTTTAAAGGCCCAATAGTCGCATTTGGACTTTATGGAAACGGTTTTGGGCCCAATTGGATCCAACCAATTTAACCTAAACCCATCTTAGTACAACCAAGCCCATTAAAGCCCAATAACAACTTTTTAAACCCAATTTCCAAAATTGGCCCAATTAATTAAATAACAAAATTCCATTTTCATAATCTAATTAACCTAAAGTGTATTACATAATTAATCAACCAAATCAATATTTCCAAAACACCAATTAGCCTAATCAATTATGCTTATCAACATTAAAACATGTCCAACACATTTTAACAAAAAATCAAACCCAATTCGTGCTCTTCAAGTCTCGGCAATGGTAGGGTTTTTTAAATCGATTTTGATTTCAATCCAATTGAATCCATAATCAATATTACCCATTTGTTTTCGAACTCATCCAATATTCCAATGATTAAAAATACAAAAAACACCAAGACCACAATTAGGGTAACATTCGGCCAAGCCACAAATTTTGGGGAAAATTGTTCCAAATCAATTTTCATGAAATTGATCCAATCAAACTTCAATTAAACATGATTTAAGCATACTCAATCATCCAATTTCATTAAATCATGGTCAAATACATTTTACCTAATTTTAACCCTAAATTCAAGTTTCATGCTTTTACTCGCTCTGATACCATTGTTGGAGTTTCTACGGTCCCAAGGATCGACTATCAAGCAAGAAACAACATGCAAATACATCAAAGGAAGTCGCAGAATACTCACAATGATCGGTTGAGCGATGCAACGAAGAACAGAACTTTTTAAGCCATTTGAAGTCCTCCAAGGCTCACGGCAGTGGGCTTTCTTCTTGTCTTCAAAATCGGCCATGGGTGAGTCTCCAAGCTCCAAGCTTGTGATGATGATTCCATGCTCATGAAATTAGTTCCATATCACCTTTGTATGAACTCATTTAAGTGCTAGCTATTGATGTTTTTGCCACAAAAACATCATCTTCATCCTTGCTATACTCACGGCAGTGAGCAGAAGAGAAGAGGAAAAATGGAGCCCCTTGGGCGTGAAGGAGATAAGAGAGAGGAAAGAAAATGTGTTAAGTGATTTCTAAAAACAATCATCAAATGATATACCAAATATTAAATTAATGGTATTTGTCATTCAAGCTTTCAAAAAGCTTTCAAATCACTTCCATCAACTCCCATCAATCAATGAATAGTGACTGGTGTCAATCACTCAAAGTGAAAGACATCCATCACTTGATTGACGAATGATGTGACGCTAGATGTGAATAGCGATTTGACGCTTGAAGTGACTTGCGGGCCGCACTTGAATTCGAAATGCGAGTGCGCTAGCAAACACTCTCGGGCTCAGGTTCACTAATTCCAAATTAACGAATTTTCCGTTGTGTCGTAATTAAATCTAATTTAATTAAATAATCATGCCTAGCATAATTACTATTCACGTCACTAACGAATTAATTCTAAATTAATTCGTTCGCCCGAATTAAAATCCAATTTTAATTCCGCGTCGAAATCCAATTTCATTTAATATATCGAATATATTAATTTATCGATTAATTCCAAATTAATCGTTCTCTCTCTTTAAATGATATTTTATCCCATATAAAATATCTCCGTAATTAATCCTAGATTAATAAAGTGCGAGTCATACGTCATCGGTGAATCTTCGGAAAGTGACCCATGAGATCCCCGGATATGTTGGCAGTAAATTCGGTCGTCGGACTATCCGAACATGTAAGTACCTAGTACTACGTTTTTACCGATTTACAAGACAATGTTGGCTTCTAGCAAAGCGCCATGCCTACCCAATTCTCCAGAAATATGCTTATAGGAATAAACGATCTATATCAAGCGTAGTATATGTAGTATTGTATATGTCGATCCAGTATTGGATGTCACGTGCTAGGCCTGAGGCTGGAATTATGTCTGCCCCGTATGAAGCACATGTCGGATGTCTGGTAACTAGTCTCTATAATCGGATATACATGACCTAGTCATAATATCCCGATGACTGCAGTACTTAAGAGTACTAATACCGTATCCTACGTGACATCATCTCCACTATGACTGGAGTGATACTTCCGTCTTGACATCACACCCAATACACTACGATTCTCAATATACCCAGCAGAGGCGTACACAGAACTTGTTAAAGCCCTAGACGACCAAAACCAAAGCATATTGATTGTCGTAAGTATTAGCGGTGCAAGTCTCAGTTAAGACCAAATACACCTACTCTGATTTCGGACTTCCATAGACACATAGTCATACTGCCAATGGAATTCCGAGGGGTCTATCCAGAGCGAAGCTATTTACCGTACCATCGGTAAACACAACCTCATATTACACTTGCATGAGTATCCAATACCCAAATATATAAGAACTATGTCGTTATGCTCCCATAACACGCACAAGTGTAATACTAGTCTTTTACGTATTATCGATGTAAAATCTCGATAATACTCTGACTATGAATATTTAATGATTAATCCTTCGTGGACTGATATTGTCTCATATCATCTCAATCCAGGAACTAATCATATGGACCTTCTATCATTTATACATCTAGGTGATCTAATCACAAATGATAAGAGAGCAATCTCCTTTGTCACATAGTTAATTTGTACAACAACACCATGATCTGTACAAATAGTGACGCTATGGGTCATAATTGTCCAACACCTCCTCCATCAAAGAAGCAAACAATATGAACACTTTGAAGTTGGATGACTTGGTGGGAAATTGTTGGAGTATTAGATGGAAATAAAGATGGATTTAAAGGAAGAAGAAAAAAAAAGAGGAAGAAAGAATCTAGCCTTAAAATCAAATGCAATAAGAGAAGATGGTGAAGAATCAAGTGATGACGAAGAAAGTGATGAGGATGTGGCACTTCTTACAAGAAACGTCAAGAAATTCCTCAAGTATAAAAAGTTCACCGAAGGGAAATTTAGAAAAAAAATGAGAAATAAATAAGAAAAACCATGGAAGCACAAGAAAGGATAACTCACTTGCTTTTAATGCAAGAAATCGGGTCACAAAGCTGTCGATTGTCCTATGAAGAGATTCAAAGGAAAGACCAAAAAGAAGGCAATGAAGGCCACTTGGAGTGATAGTGATTCAAGCTCATCGGATGAAGAATGTGCAAATGAGACAAACAACCTTGCATTTATGGAAATTGAGGATGACGACTTATTCATCGAGAGTGAAGAAGAAAAGGTACATGATTCTTCCAAATATGATGAATTAATTGATTTATCTAATGAATTGCGTGATTTATATGATTCATTAATAAAGAAACATAAATTGGTCAAAAAAGAACATACATTGTTAGTTCATGAGCATGCATTAACTGTAGATAAAAATGAAATATATGAAAAAGAATTAATATGCTTTAAAGGTGAAAATGTGAAACTTGGAAAGAACATATCTAGCATGGCATCTAGCTCTACCACATGTGATTGTGAAACTATTAAAGAAGAAAATGACTCATTGAAAAAGAAAGTTATGGATTTGAACGATATGAATTTACAATGGGTGAAAGAAATCTTAATATTCTTCTTGGATCCCAAAGATGTCTATTCAATAAAGAAGGTTTGGGATATATGCCTTACAACAAAAGAACTTATTTGAAAAATCACTTTGTTAAGGCATCCACCTCTTACTCACATGTTACCTTTGATGCAAATATTACTTGTCATGCATGCAATAGGAAAGGACATGAGATATATGATTACATGTATAAGAAAGAAAATGTGAAGGATGCATGGGTTCCAAAAGGAACCAAGACTAACCTCCAAGGACCCAAGAAAATTTGGGTACCTAAGAGTACATGATTTTTCTTGAATAGGTGAAGAAAAAGAATACTAAAGGAAAATGGTTCCTCGATAGTGGATACTCACGGCATATGATGGGGGACTATTCAAAACTTTTTCTTTCACTTGCATCAAAATGGTGGATCCGTCATATTTGGTGATAACAATAAAGGTGAAATCCTTGGATATGGAAATGTTGAAAACGTCAGTATCGGTTCCACCACTTTGATTGAAAACATTTTACTAGTATATGGTCTTAAGCATAATTTGTTAAGTATATGTGATAAAGGATATGATGTTGAATTTGATGCATCTATTTGTAAAATTATTGATAGAAAATCAAATGATACATTATTCATAGGTTATAGAGATCAAAGTGTTTATTTATTTAACATCAGACATGACATGCATCATGAGAAATGCTTGAGTGCATTAGATGACAACTTTTGGCTTTGGCATAGAAGATTAGGACATGCTCACATGAAATTGATTTCCAAAATTTTCGAAAAAGAATTAGTAAAAGAATTTGTGTTGTGAGTTGTATTTTGATGTATATGATATGTATTTGGTAGTGATTTGAAATCACTTAAATTTTCATTTGACAAATTATGACTAAAATGATCAAAATACAAACCTTTAAGGTCTCACGGTAATTAAGGGATAATCTGATTTTTGGGTTAAAAAAATCATTTTTTAAGTATTGAGTAATTAGAATAAATAAGTTTATTTTAATTATCCAAGAAAAATTATTGAAATCGGAAAAATTTAATTTTCTGTATTCCGCTGCGTTACCCGGTAATACCCACTAAAATCCCCTACAGACCTGACATTGCATATATCGTATGAATACTTGGTATGAGCATTGACATGCTATTGAGAGGGTTATAAGGTACTTGAAAATGACCATGAACCTAGATTTACATTATTGGTGATTTCTGATTCCAAGGCTACCAACAGATATATTTCTCAGAGTATGAGATTATAGCACTAGCATCAGATAATGAAGAAACAACTTGGTTATGAAACTTGCTATTAGATACCCTTTTATGGGAGAGATCGATACCAGTTGTCTTGATCCGTTGTGATAGTATTAAGACTATTGTAAATATTCAAGATTGTTATTTTAACAGTAAGAGAATGCATATACATAGTACAGTTAGAGAATACCTCTCTTTTGGAGCTATAAGAATGGATCATGTACTGACTGATGATAACTTAGCTCATCATTTGATGAAAGGACTGGCAAGACAAAAAGTATTCAATACATAGGAAAAAATATAACTATTGTCATTAGACATTCATTGATGATGGTAACCCAACCTAATAGACTGAAGATCCCAAGAAATAGGTTTAATGGGTAATAACAAGTCATGAAGTGATGATGAATCATGCTATTATTTTATTTGTGAGTTCCATTTTGAGAGCGTGATATCCTGAAGCGATGTAAGGGTGAGTTACTTAACTCTTAATGTGTTCTATACTCTATGTAGAGTGGAGTACCTAGTTATATTAGTACTCTTGATAGATACACCTATGTGAATATAGAAGTGTGGCCGCTTCTCATGAAATTTTGGGTAAAAGTTTCTAGAGCATTCACTATACTGTGATATACATGCACGACCGTAATGCACGGGCTTTTTGACTTCACCTTGAAAGGTTTGTGTGTGTAACGTTGTCAGATATAGAGTTCAAAACTACGAGTTACTCTAATATAATTTGAATCGTCAACATTATGTAAAGGTTCAAGTCGACATACACCTTTATTTATGCACGACCTTATATTATATAGCTCGATGAAAAACTATTTTATTAAAATTCATGTGAGAGATTGTTAGTTTTTAATGAATTTTAAAATTCACTTTAAAATTTGGAGGAGTTGCAACAAATCTTCTTTTTCTTTTCTTTATGTATAACATTGGATAATAGACCACTCATTTCAATCAAAGCCATTTTTTTTCCTAAAATAGGCCACTCATTTCAATCAAGGCCAATTTTTCTATCTCGTGTGGGGACTTTTCTTTTATTTTTAAGTCACGGCTATTTTGAGTCGTTCTAAATATTGTGATAAACTAGGTAATTTAAAATTAAATCTTTATTTATAAAAAATAAATAAATAAATATTATTTATTTAAATATAAAAAAATTTGTTAGATTTGGGTCCTAATTTCACTTCCAAAACACAATGGTTGTTTACAGATTACAGGATTGTTCGGTCTAGACTAGAGGCAAAAAAAAAATGATTATGTATATTTATATAGAGGACTTCTCTGATACCAAGGATATTTAATATTTTTGGATCAAATATATAACTCTTATCAATAAATATTTAACTTAAATCATTAAATATGTAAGCTCTGTAAATAAACATAAAACTTTTCAAAACATGAATTAGTTGCATATTTATTGGTAAAATTTACACGTTTAATGGTTTAAGTTACATGTATAATATTAAAAATTATATGTTTTGTACCCAAATATATTTGATACTCTTGGGTATCTTAACATTGGCCTTATATAATATTAAAGGAATTTTTTATTTATTTTTTATATGTCGCTTAGATGTAGACATGATGGATATTTATTTAAATCCCTTCAGACTATTGTTATCGAACATGACTTTTCTTTTCTTTTTTTTTAATCAATTACCAGGCTTGACCATGACTTAGACTATTCTTAGTCGTTTTAAATTTTCAAAATAAAACCTTCATTTATAAAATATTAAAAATATATATATTATTTATTTAAATATTGAAATTTTGTTAAATTTGAGTTCTAATTTTTTTAGCCCAAATTTACAAACTCATGAACTTTCTGTTTTCTTTACTAGTTTCACTTTCAAAACCACAACACAATGGTTGTTTACAGACTACAGGGATTGCTCCGTCTTAGACTAGAGGCAAAATATATATTTTTATTTTCCATCATTTAGTTTATTTTTATTTTTATGTTCATGCCTATACATTTTTATCAATCATGATCTATAGACTAAAATTTTCCAAGTTTTTCCTCTTTCATTTTTACCTTTAGACTTAAGAACCCCCGGTGATTACACACACATTCTTGAACTTCAAATCTATATCTATATATCTATATCCAGAGGTGTTTATGGTTTCGGTTCAAACCGCAACCTGATCCGAACTGCATTGATATGATCCAAATTGTACGGTTCTGAAAAATATTGAAAATGATTTCGGTTCAGCCTGAATCGAACCGTAAATTTTGGATCAGTGCGCGGTTTTGACTTAAACTGTAACTCGAACCGCTCAAACCGAAAACTTTGACCCAAACCGCGACCCGAACCGTCTAAATCGCCAACCCGCGTTCAAATTAGACATTATTTTATACTTTTATTCTTTTTTAATCATGAAATTTAGATATTTAATGATCATATGATAATATGCACTATATAAATGAAAATTAGGTTTTTTCTTCAATTATTATGGGAAAACACAAAATTTTCTTTAAAAATTTTCTAATCTAAACTGCCGACCCGAATCGTCTCGGTTTATCTTATCAAATTTGCTGTTTCGGTTTTTAATTTTTCAAACCACCAACCCATGTTGTTTAAGTTGTAAAATGAAAAAACTGACCCAAACCGCAATGCGAATAGCGCTATCTATATTTATATCTATATATTAACCTATATCTATCTATATATTAATATAAAATAAAACCTAATAGAACTCTCCCCTTGATTCAAGCAAAATAATGAGCTCTCATTGGTTTATTAAATTATTAATTATTAAATTTATTAATTACTCATTCTTAATTTATTATTTATTGGTTTATTTAATTGATAATAGTTTATTAAATTTATTAATTACTAATTCTTATTTATTATTTATTAATTACTAATTCACTATTAATAACACTTGAAAATTCAATAGTTTTATTGATACATTGTTCCATATTAATTACTAAATCTTAATTTATTATTTATTAATCTATATACTATTAATAACACTTGAAAACTTAATGAATTTAATGATACAATTATTAAATTTATCATTATTAATAATTGCAAATTAATTAACTATTAACAATATTTGAAAATTTAATGAATTTAATGATACATTATTTCATATTAATTACTAAATAACCTTATAAGATTATTTATTTATTTTCATAATTCTTTGGTTGAGATCTACAAATTAAGTGTTTTTTCCTTTGTTTAATTGAAAAATACACACGATCTCACATCTTATTGTTGAATTAATAAAGAAAAACTTTACCGGAGATTATTAGTGGAAGAAATTATATGTATAAAATTTCGGCCTTTAGTTTTTATCTTATGAAAGTTTGTTTTCCTTTTTAAGTTTATGGCTCAATAGTAATGGTTAATAATATTTTATTTTGATCTAGTCTTTTTAACATTTGTTTTTGAAAATATTGAAAATCATGTCATCAAAATATCCCACCCTAACTTAAATAAATATCTCAAACTTTTAAAAAAATATATATACTTTTACTCAAACTAAAAACGTGACAGTGACACCTTAGCGTTTCTCATTCATTCTTTTGAAATCCAAATTAAATTCAATATTTGGACTTTTTTCTTCTTTCATAAATGCCTTCCCTGTTAACCGACTCCTTCAGATACCATACGTACCCTGCATTCAGAGATTGGAGTCTTTTTTTCTTTTCCAACTCAAACAAAACATGGGAATAAGAGTGTCTTGGTCTTTTTTCGTTGTGCATTTTGTCCTTGTATTCTTCTTCTTTTGCTGTGTAAGGGCTTCTACGGTTGTCGTGGGTAACGAGACAGACCGAGTGGCCTTGCTTGGATTCAAGTCAAAGATCACTCATGACCCTCTTGGTGCTTTAGCCTCATGGAATAAATCCATCCACTTTTGCCAATGGCATGGTGTTACTTGTAGTCGTAGGCACCAGAGAGTCACAATCTTGAACTTGGAGTCCCTTGAACTCGCAGGCTCTATATCACCTTACGTTGGAAATTTGAGCTTTCTTAAAGAACTAAATCTCCAAAACAATAGCTTCACCCATGAAATCCCTTCACAAATTGGTCGTTTACAAAGATTGGAAACACTGACTCTTAACAACAACTCAATTGGTGGCGAAATTCCTGCCAATATATCCCGTTGCTCAAACCTTACTGGTCTTTATCTATTCAATAATCAATTGGTGGGAAAAATTCCTTCAGAATTTGGCTCCCTGTCAAAGATTGAGAACCTCTCTTTAGCTATTAACTATCTGACAGGAAGTATACCTTCTTCTTTGGGAAACTTATCATCCATTCGTAAAATTGCATTGACCATGAATAATCTAACTGGAAGGATTCCTGAAACCTTTTGCTGGTTGAAGAATCTTGCACAATTGGGTTTGAGAGCAAATAGGTTGTCTGGTACTATTCCATCCTCAATCTTCAATATCTCTTCCATCATAACTTTTGATGTGGGAGTAAACCAAATTCAGGGGGAAATTCCTCTGGACGTTGGTTTTACTCTCCCAAATCTCCAAATGTTCAGTGTTAGTAAAAACCAAATGACTGGAGTCATTCCACCCTCAATATCCAATGCCTCGAAGTTGGAAATATTTCAAGCTCCAGGAAATAAACTAACAGGGGAAGTGCCTTATTTGGAGAAGCTACAAAGGCTTTCTAGATTCCTTATCACATCCAACAGCCTAGGGAGTGGGGGACACCATGATTTAAACTTCCTCTGCTCTTTGACTAATGCAACTAGTTTAAATATATTGGCTATAAATGACAATAATTTTGGGGGGTTAATACCTGGATGCATAAGCAACATCTCAACAACTCTTACAGCATTGGCCCTGGACAACAATGAAATATCTGGAAGCATCCCAACTGGGATTGGAAAGCCTGTCAACTTGCAAATACTGGATATGTGGAATAACCAATTATCAGGTACCATCCCCCCTATTATAGGAGAGCTTCAAAATTTAGTGTTATTGGATTTAGATAATAATAGATTATCAGGAAGTATTCCACCTTCTATTGGAAATTTGAAAAGGTTATTAGAATTACGTTTAAGTGACAATTTTCTTCAAGGTAGCATCCCTATAAGCCTAGGCCAGTGTCAGAGCTTGTTACTAATTGATCTCTCTGATAACAATCTCAATAGTACCATACCTCCCCAAGTTATGGGTCTCTCATCCTTATCAATTGGTCTTGACTTTTCGGGGAATCAACTGACTGGATCCCTTCCCACTGGAGTTGGAAATCTGAAAAATCTAGGAATATTAGATGTTTCTGGAAACATGTTAGGAGGTGAGATCCCTAGTACTCTAGGTAGTTGTATAAGCTTGGAAGTATTGGATATGCAAGGCAACTTATTCCAAGGTCCTATTCCTTCAACTTTGAGTTCTTTAAGAGCTGTTAGAGTCCTAGATTTGTCTCAAAACAATCTTTCAGGTGAAATTCCTAAATTTCTGGTAGGATTATTAAATTGGTGGAGAATTTAAATTTCTCTAACAATAAGTTTGAGGGTGAGGTACCAACAGAAGGAGTCTTCAAGAATGCGAGTGCTGTTTCTATTTTGGGAAACAGTAAGCTCTGTGGGGGCATTCCTGAATTTCATCTGCAGGCATGTGGTTCAAAGAAATCTAAACAAGGGAGATTGACCCTAGCACTAAAATTGGTAATTGCTATTGTATCTGGGCTTGTAGGACTTGTTTTGACAATATCTTTTCTGTTTCTTTGTTGGGTAAAGAAAAGAAAAGAGAAACAAAACCCAAGTAGTTCAATAAATTCACCATTGAACATGTCGTACCAAAAGCTCTACAATGCTACTGATGGATTCTCCTCAGCAAATTTGATTGGTGCAGGCAGCTTTGGGTCAGTTTATAAAGGAATTCTTGATGGAGGTAAAACCACTGTCGCAGTGAAGGTTTTTAATCTTCTTCATCGTGGAGCTTCCAAGAGTTTTATAGCTGAGTGTAGGGCATTAAGGAACATCAGGCATCGAAATCTAGTCAAGGTTCTCACAGCAAGTTCAGGAGTGGATTATCAAGGAAATGACTTCAAGGCCATTGTATATGAGTTCATGCATAATGGAAGCCTAGAGGAGTGGTTGTATCCTGTCACTAGAGAAGATGAAACAAACGAGGGACCAAGAAGTTTAAATTTGCTTCAGAGGCTAAACATCGCCATTGATGTTGCCTATGCACTGAACTATTTGCACAATGAATGTCAACCTCCAATGGCTCACTGTGATCTTAAACCCAGCAATATTCTTATTGATGAAGAAATGACTGCACATGTAGGTGACTTTGGCCTAGCAAGGTTCCTTCCATCCGCTCAAGGGCAAACAAGCTCCATCGGTGTTAAAGGGTCTATTGGTTATATTGCTCCAGGTATTATCTTTTTATATTTATTAGCGTTTGACCTCTAGAACAATATCAAAATTCTTTCCTCGAAGTTGAAAATCTTACACTATCTCATTATTTTTTTTAATGGCAGAATATGGTCTTGGAAGTGAGGTGTCAATAAATGGAGATGTTTATAGTTATGGGATATTGTTATTAGAACTGGTGACAAGAAAAAGACCAACAGACAATATGTTTGAGGGTGATATGAATCTTCATAATCTTGCAAGAACGGCCATGTCTGATCATGTGATGGACATTATTGATTTGATTCTTCTAAATGATGATGAAGACTTGGCTGTAATTGGAAATCAGAGGCAGAGGCAAGTAAGAATCAACCAAAAAATAGAATGTCTCATTGCTATGATGAGAATCGGAGTTGCTTGTTCAATGGAGTCGCCACAAGATCGAATGAACATTACCAACGTGGTCCATGAATTACAATCAATCAAGAAACTTTTCTTGAACCTAAAACTGTATTCAACGTTCAAAGAGGTAATTAAATGATACAAGTTCTACTTTAACTTTTGCCCACTTGATGAAAATTTACATTATATCTTGTGAGAAAAGTCTAGCAACTTTTTTATTTTTTTATTTTACACTACATTTTACTGATCACAGGGCAACATAGTTAAAAACTTCATCAAGCCAAGGAGTACTTTCTGGGTGTTGGAAACAGCTTGCAAGTTGGCAAAAGAAACCAGCAAGGCAGCAAGAAATTCATGGTGTCCAGCAAGCACCAAAAGTTGGAAATCAAGAGGAAGCCAGCAAGTTACAGCAACAAGACGTGTATGGGCTGGCAAAAACGTGTCCAAACCGCGTGGCACTGTTCACGCGGTTTGGGCACTATAAAAGGAGCCCCTAGCCTCAGTTATCAATATCCTATAAATCCCTAAATGTGTGAAAGTGTAGTGAGAGTGATTGGTGAGAGTTTTTTGTAAAGCTTGTATTGGAAGCTTTGTAATTCTTTTGTATGTATATAAAAGAAGAGTTTTCTCTCAAATTATCCTCTATTCGTGTGTGTTTAATCACAACAAGTGGTATCAGAGATACGGTTACTCGGAGGGATCCCGAAACTCAGAAACGAAGTTTTGGTTCGGAAAGTCGATTCCGACAAAAGTTGTCGAAAATCGATTTTGAGCATACCATCAGACCTTTCACGGCGAGACGAGCACGGTGGTATTTTCCGGCGATCGAACGGAGGTCTCAGCTGCCCTCACGCGCCGCACGCGCCATCCAGAGAGCTCGCCACGCGCTCTACGCGCACGCGCCGCACGCGCCGTCTGAAGGTTGAAGACGACCACGTCAGCGCCACGTCATCCGACACGTGTCGCCCAGTCAGCGCCACGTCAGAACACAGTCAGCAGACACGTGGCATCCAGTCAGCAGCCACGTCATCCGCCACGTCAGCGGTGCCTGGTAAATTTCAAATAGGTCACTGAACTTTCTGGAAATTACAATTTAGCCCCTATACTTTCAGAAATTTTCAATTTAGTCCCTGAACTTTTTGGAAATTGCAAATAGTCCTTGAACTTTTCCGTAATTTCACTTTGGCCCCTGATCTTTCGGAAATTGCACTGTGATCCCTGTAATTTCTGAAATTTGCAAATTGGTCCATGTGTCGGACTTTGACAAACGAAGTGTCATTTCCACCATTTTCGACCATTCCGGACGCAACGGTGAGGTCCGTTTTTTGAAATTCTGCTTAGAATTTTTATGATGGAGGGGAGCAACGGAAAAATGATTTTGTTAACCAGTACAAATTATTTCACATAGAGAGGAAGGATGAAAGACCTTCTGTATGTGAAGGACTATGATGGATCGATATTTCTGGAGCAGAAACCAGAAGGAATGACCGATGGAAAGTGGGCTAATTTTCACCAGAAAACATGCAGTACTATTCGTCAGTGGATCGACGATAATATCGTCAACCATGTCAGTGAAGAAACAAATGCACGTGTGTTATGGAGAAAGCTGGAGGAGCTTTTTCGAGCAAAGACTGGAAACAACAAGCTGTACTACATCAAGAAGATGATGGGGTTGAAATACCAGGAAGGTACAGCTGTGGCGGACCATATCAACGATTTCCTCGGAACAATGAAGGAACTGTCTGGATTGGGCATAGACTTCGGTGATGAGGTAAATGGCTTAATACTTCTTAATACGTTACCAGAATCTTGGGAAACGTTCAGATCTACGGTGATCAATTCAGCCGCAGATGGGAAAGTCACTATGGAGATGGCAAAGACCAGGATCTTCGAGGAAGAAAATAGGACGAGAATGCAGGAGTCAGCATCAGCCTCAACCTCAGAAGCTCTAGTGACAGAAAAGAACACCAGAAGGGGGAGGAGTAAAAGCCGAGGCCCAGGGAGATCAGACAATAACCGGGGGAAATCAAGAACGAGGGATATTGAGTGCTATCACTGCAAGAAGAAAGGCCATATGAAGAGGGACTGTTACAAGTTGAAGAACGAGCAGTCCAGGAGAGATGGCGACTCTAATCAAGAATGAGTTGCTACTACCACCGAGAAAACATCCAAAGAATTTTGCATAATGTATGAAGAAGCTGTTGTGAATCTTGCCAGCCACGAGACCAGTTGGGTGATAGATAGTGGCGCATCCATACACGCCACATCTCGCAGAGACTTCTTTTCATCTTACACACCAGGGGACTACGGTGCTGTAAGGATGGGGAATGACGGACAGTCCAAAGCCGTCGGTATTGGAGACATCTGCCTTGAAACAGAGAACGGGACAAGGCTAGTGTTGAAGGGAGTCAAGCACATCCCAGATATCCGGTTAAACCTGATCTCAACAGGCAAGCTGGATGATGAAGGTTTCTGCAGCACCTTTAGTGACGGATGCTGGAAGCTCACTAAAGGATCAATGGTGGTGGCATGAGGTAAGAAAGACTCAACCCTGTAGTTGATGCATGCTAAGCTTTCAAATAGTAGCATAAATACAGTCAACAGTAATGAGGCAGCCGAGCTGTGGCATAAAAAGCTCGGTCACATGAGCCAAACAGGGATGGAGATACTACGCAGGCGGAATGTTCTTCCGGAATTGAAGAACTCACACTTACGGAAGTGTGAACACTGCATGGCTGGAAAGCAGAACAGAGTATCCTTCCAGAGCTCCCGGGCCTCAACGGAAATCGGAGGTACTAGATCTCATACATTCAGATGTATGTGGTCCGATGCAGATACGAACACTCGGAGGGTCACTGTATTTTGTGACATTTATTGATGATCATTCAAGGAAGATCTGGGCATACACCTTGAAGAGAAAAGATCAAGTGCTGGAGTGTTCAAGGAGTTTCACGCCCTGGTGGAGAGAGAAACCGGTAAGAAACTCAAATGCATCAGAACAGACAATGGTGGAGAATACAGAGGTCCGTTTGATCAGTATTGCAAGACGCAATGAATCCGACATCAAACGACACCTCCGAAGACACCTCAGCTGAATGGCCTAGCTGAGAGGATGAACAGAACCTTGTGCGAGAGGATCAGAAGCTTGCTGTCACAAGCCAAGCTGCCGAAGACATTTTGGGGGGAGGCACTCATCACAGCAGTTCATGTTTTGAACATGTCCCCAGCGGTCGCACTGAAAGGTAATGTTCCTAACCAAGCTTGGACAGGTAAATAAGTGTCATACGGGCACTTACATGTCTTTAGGTGCAAAGCTTATGTACACATCCCAAAGGACGAGAGATCCAAGCTTGATGCAAAGACGCGACAGTGTGTCTTTATTGGCTATGGTCAGGATGATTTCGGCTACAAACTCTATGATCCTGTGGAGAAGAAGATTGTCAGAAGCCGAGATGTTGTCTTTGTTGAAGACCAGACCATAGAAGATATCAGAAAGAAATTGAAGACAATGCCCCAGCAATAAAAAAATGTGAATCTAGAACCTCATACACCGGTGCCAGTACGAGTTGAAAATGAGGTTCCCAGACATGAGGGTACAGGTGATGAAGCTCCCAGAGATGATGATCATGATCAACCACCAGTACCAGAAGCTACACCAACAGTTCCACAGAGAAGGTCAGACAGAGAGAGGCGACCTTCAACCAAATACTCTGCATATAAGTATGTGCTGCTTAATGACGGGGGAGAACCCGAGAGCTACCAGGAGGCTGTGGAAACAGAAGACAGAGAAAAGTGGGAGGAAGCCATGCAAGATGAGATGAAATCTTTGCATGACAATCACACTTTTGAGTTGGTGAAATTGCCAAGAGGCAAACGGGCTTTGAAGAATAAATGGGTGTACAGGGTGAAGCAACAGGAGCATACTTCACAACCCCGGTACAAAGCCAGACTAGTTGTCAATGGATTCAATCAGAGGAAAGGCATTGACTTCGATGAAATCTTCTCTCCAGTTGTGAAGATGTCATCCATCATAGTGGTACTCAGCTTAGCAGCAAGCCTCGACCTGGAAGTTGAGCAGATGGATGTCAAGACCGCATTTCTTCACGGAGATCTGGAAGAAGAAATTTACATGGAGCAACCAGAAGGCTTCAGAGTCAGCGGGAAAGAGGACTTTGTGTGCAGACTCAGGAAAAGCCTATACGGTTTGAAACAGGCACCGAGACAGTGGTACGTGAAGTTCGAGTCAGTTATTGGGGAGCAGGGATACAAGAAGACTACTTCAGACCATTGTGTTTTCGTTCAGAAGTTTTCTGACGATGATTTTATCATCTTACTGTTATATGTAGATGATATGTTGATAGTTGGCAGGAATCAATCGAGGATTGATAATTTGAAGCAGCAACTGAGTAAGTCTTTTGAGATGAAAGACTTGGGGCCAGCTAAACAGATTCTTGGCATCAGGATCGGTCGTGATCGGAAAGCCATGAGGTTATACTTGTCACAGGAGGAGTACATCGAGAAGGTACTTCAGAGATTCCAGATGGACAAGGCTAAAGCGGTTAGCACTCCTCTTGCTACCTACTTTAGATTGAGTACGCAGCAGAGTCCCTCTACTGAGACAGGGAATGAGGAAATGAAATAGGTTCCATACACCTCAGCAGTGGGAAGTCATATGTATGCCATGGTGTGCATGAGGCCAGACTTAGCACACGCAGTTGGATTGGTCAGCCGGTTTATGTCAAACCCAAGACGGGAACACTGGAATGCTATCAAATGGATCATGCGGTATCTACGAGGCACAACCAAGATGAGGTTATGTTTTGGAAGCAGCGATAAGCCAGTGTTGATGGGCTACACCGATTCAGATATGGCAGGAGATGTGGATACCCGTAAGTCTACTTCGGGGTATCTGATTACTCTCTCAGGAGGAGCTGTGGCATGGCAGTCGAGGTTGAAGAGGTGTGTTGCACTTTCTACAACAGAGGCAGAATTCATTGCAGTTACAGAAGCTTGCAAGGAATTGATGTGGATGAAGACATTCGTCCAGGAATTGGGTTTCAAGCAGGAGAAGTACATTTTGTACTGCGATAGCCAGAGCGCTATCTATCTCGGTAAAAATTCCACATTTCATTCGAGGTCAAAACATATCGATGTGAGGTATCACTGGATACGGGATGTCCTGAGCTCAAGACTGTTAGAACTCAGGAAAATTCACACCGACGACAACGGTGCCGATATGTTCACGAAGGTTTTACCGAATGAGAAGCTTAAAATCTGTCGTGCCATAGCCGGGATGACAAAACTCTCCACATAGTCAGAGTGGGGAGATTCAGAGAACTACGATTGGCTTGATCCCAACTCAGGGTACGTAGGCAGTCATACAGATGCAGCCAGGGGAGGATCCTTTGGAGGATCTGGTTTGGATGATTGATGGTCGGCTCAGATTTTGTGGAAATCTTCACCGAGTGGGAGATTTGTTGGAAACAGCTTGCAAGTTGGCAAAAGAAACCAGCAAGGCAGCAAGAAATTCATGGTGTCCAGCAAGCACCAAAATTTGGAAATCAAGAGGAAGCCAGCAAGTTACAGCAACAAGACGTGTATGGGCTGGCAAAAACGTGTCCAAACCGTGTGGCACTGTTCACGCGGTTTGGGCACTATAAAAGGAGCCCCTAGCCTCAGTTATCAATATCCCATAAATCCCTAAATGTGTGAAAGTGTAGTGAGAGTGATTGGTGAGAGTTTTTTGTAAAGCTTGTATTGGAAGCTTTGTAATTCTTTTGTAGGTATATAAAAGAAGAGTTTTCTCTCAAATTATCCTCTATACCCGGAGTAATTCTTTCATCCGAGAGTTGTATCTTTAAGGCCTTAGCCTTCGTTTCTTGTATTTCAAGGGGGATGCCCTTTTGTAATCTTGTAAGGCCTTAAACACACGAGTGCTAACTTAATCAATATGAAAATTCGCGATTAGCCTAAGGTTCTGATCATATGCGGAATTACAAATAATAAACAGGACAAATCCTGATTATTGTAATTATGAAATATTAACAGGCAATGACAATGTCAGCCAACAATCATAAAATCCACAATATCAATTTAATGCGAAATAAAAATTGCGGAAAATTAAATCAACCACACAAAATTCAACACGATGATTTTGGTGACGAAGTGGAAAACTCTTCTGAGTAAAAAAACCACTCCGGGTATAGGCTACCACCCAAATCCACTATATAGAGAAAAACTTACAGCGATATTCAAGACCTATGGTGGCAACTCCACCGACTCAAGTACCTCAATACTGCAAGAACTCAAGACAACTCCTCAAGCCCGCGACCCAGTGTTTTCTTCAGAACCTCTGAAGTCTCTGAGTAGATTTTATCACCAATGACGCCGGAACTCCGACTACCAAACTTCCTCCTAAAGAACTCTAAACGATTAGGGAATTTGGGTTAAGTTGTGTTGAAGGTTTATCAAAGATGGAATCACACTATTAATGAAGAAAACAAGAAGATGAAGAAGTCTTCAATGGTGGATTCAAATAAGATTGAAAGCTTTGAGAGATTTTGACTCAAGGAGAAAGTGTTTCAACTGTTTTAACCAAAAGAGAATGGCGGCTACACGTTATATTTATAGGTAAGGTGAAAAGCTAGGGTTTTTCAAAGTGAAAAGGGCCAAAAACGCGCTCAGATCACAGTCGAGTTCGAACGCATACTAGAACTCTCCACGAACGCGCTCTTTCTGTGAAGACTCGTTCTAACGTCACTCGAACGCACAACGAACGTGAGCTCTCTGGAATGACCCCGTTCGAACGCACCAAGAACGTGCCTCAAATATTTGTTCTCTAGAATGCTCTCATTCGAACCCAATGGAGAACGTGCCACTAACGCCACACGTTCGAACCAAATAATGAACGCAGCACCAACGCCAATCATTCGAACATTGCAACGAACGCACCACGAACGTATGTTTGATGCACAGCAGCCAAAAGTCAGTCCAATTGCACAAAGATCTTCATGACAGATTACAACTCAATTGAACTTATTTTATCACGGACACGTACTAATAAAAATGGAACTAACACAATAGTTCTAACATGATCGTACATAACACCTAAAATACAGAGAACAATATTATGATTCATTCATTAAGAGCTATTCCTCATTTTTCATGCCATTATATCAAAATTAGAGGTAAAATTCTGAAGATCTCGTCGCAGAGAAAATATAACGAGTGATCCAACATTGGTCACTTCATAGATCTAAAACATTTTAGCTACTGTTTTACTAGATTAACATTCTGATTAGGACAGTTTCAATTAAATTTATAGATGATATCGCTAAAATAACTCGAGCGGAAGCATGTTAAGCTATGAAGTATCTGTTGAGATATTGGCATATAAGGTGCAAGATATTTGGAATATTTTGAGGAAGTTAGTTGCTAATAAATAGCCTAGAATCAACTTGTTTTCATTATCTGATATTTGATTTGTTAGTTAAGATAATGTGATGTAACAGCTCCTTGATTTTAGCATCAAGTTAAGCAAACTTTGTTATCACAAGCTAATATAAATAGCTTGCTTCATATCAATAAAACTTAAGCTAATTCACATCCTTTTATATTCTTCTGCATTCCAAACTCTCTTACAACATACCTTTAAATCTGACAGTATCATACCCACACTTATCCAATTCTCTTATAAAACTATAATTTGTAGAAATATATTACAATGATTAGAATAATATTACCGTTCACCACGAAAATAAAATCGGAACTAGGTTGAGTCGTTGTTGTAAATATGAATTTTAATAAGGGAGTTACAAGTTTTGATTTTAAAAGAGTTGTTACAAAAATAATAATAATAATAATAATTTGGGAGTTATAAATTTTGAATGAATGGAGATGTTGCAAAAACAACAAATTTTTAGGAAGTTATACTTTAGCTTTGGAACCTCATCCTATAATGAAAAGACACCATCAAACTATTGTTTATAAAGTGTTAAGTTGTGAAGTGGGTTTGTGGCCCAATAGGTGCCCACTTTTATGTAAGGGTTGGGAGGTAGTCTAAAGGTTGTTCACCACATGAGCGCATCGTCGTCGGTGAGGGTGTATATATTTTTTTGGATAAAATATTTTTAAATTTTTTTTCCACATCTGTAACAGTTTTTATTTTAATTTTTATAACACTTTTTTTAATATTACAAGATTAATATTTGTAAGTTACAATTTTTTTTTCAAATGAGACAATTAATTTTGTAATAGTGGTGTTATTGTTTTCAATCTTTTTATAAATGTTGATAAACGTTCATTTTTTTCCCTATATAAACAATGTTTTTCCTCACAAAAAAGAAAAAAGAACAAGTTAATGGAAAATTCTCACTGTGTTTTAAAAAAAAATTTATGTTTTGCTGCTTACTGTTTTTTTTGTTCTTTGTTAGGACAAAGAATCCTACTGTTCTTCTTGGGTTTTATTTTTTATACCAAGTAAAATTTCGAGTGTTGGGTGTGAGCATACCATTTGATTTTTGTGCTAATTAATTGAGACAAAGATTTTATGGGCTGTTTTATCCTGGGGATGTCAGGGCCGAACAACTGCAAGCACTCTTTCTTAGCAGAGCCACGAAATGTCTTAATGAAAGCGACCTAGTACGCAACTCAACCCAGTTCTGATTTTATTTTTATGATGAACGGTAATATTGTTCTAATCTTTGCAAATTGTTTCTACAATCGCATACTAGGTCACTCTCTTTAAGACGTTCTGTAGCTCTGCCCAGAAATTGTGCTTGCAGTAATTCATCCCCAACGTCCCCAGGATAAAATAGCCCCAAAAAAAACTAAAAATTAATAGTTTTGACCATAGATATTTCAAACGATAAAAAAAAATTCTTTAAAAACTTTTCTTGAATTCTAAATAGAATACCTAGTTTCTCCTCAAAGTCAAATTATAATTGAGTTTACAGTGATGGAGGAATTGGCTCGAAGAAGAATGAAAAATGTTTATTTTTATAACGGTATATTTGAACAGATAAAATATCTCACAACTATGGTATGTTCTATTAGCGACATATTCTCAAGATGGATTTTGATGACGTCAACACTTGAAGTCTTTGACGCACATTAGCGAGACATTACAAAAAGATGTCGAAGCACGTTGGTGGTCAAGAGCGTGAATGTGAAGACTAGTGGCAAATCGAAGAAAATCTTGCTAAGTTTTAGCTTAGGGATCTAATTGTAAAGTGAAATATTTACTTAAGTATCTAAGCTCATAGGACACATGCACATTCATATAAATGCATTAGGGTCATGTGCAAAATATTTTAAACCTTCAAATTCTGTATTTTGTACTGAGATCGGTATACCGGTACCATACCGATACCATACCGGTATCCATACTGCTGGACCTGCTCTGTTTGTATGCCCTATGGAATCGGCACACACCATACTGATGCCATACCGGTGGACCTGCTTTATTTGTATGCTTTCTGGAATCAGCACACACCATACCGGTCTCATACTGGTCTATCATACTGTTCTATTTGAGGATTACATACCTACTGAAATCGACATACACAATATCGATCTACATATCGGTCATCCATACCGGTGATCTCAAGTATTGCATAGTTATTACAACCGACATACACCATACCGGTATCCATAACGGTCTTTCATACTAGTGAGTCAATTTGTTGCATACTTACTGGAAGCGACAAGGACCATACCGGTTATCATACCGGTGTAATGTTCGTGTTTTCAAACTGTAATATAGCTGTTGTGATCGGTATACCGGTATCAGTAAAAGCATACTGATCCCAATTAGAGCCGTTGGGGCAGATTTCGTTCTTGACTATAAATAAGCCGCAAATTCGTTTTGCAATGTAGTACAACACCTTCAAACATTTTATTAAAAGCAAAAACAGTGAGAAACATAAAATCTTATTGGTCATTTCATTCTCATCATTTCATAAGCTCATACATAAATTTTCATTTACATATTAGTGAGCTTAGATATATTTGAGCAACCCGCTCACTCTTCAATTTTTGTATTTTCTTAGTGAGTCCTCAAATAGTGTAAACACAAAACCTTATCTTACACAATATTTGTGTTGAAATCCCTTGTGTGAGTTGTGAGTACTTTCAATGGTGGAGTTTTTTATAAAAGGTTTAAGAGAAGCTTTGGTGAAAAATCTCTTGGTAGTAAGTTTGTTGAAACTAGTGGAACCTTCAAGCGTGCTTAAATAGAGAGTGGACGTAGGCAAGTGATTTGGTCGAACCATTATAAACTGGGTGTTATATCTTTTTTCCCTTATCTTTTAAATTGTGCAATTTTACTTCAAATCAATAGTGTGATTTATAATTGTTGGTAAGGTTTGAAAGCGTAAAATTGACAAGATTTATAATTCCGCATTAACTTTTTAATTACTCAATTCACCCTCTCTTGGGTATAGTTGTTACTTGTTATTGCTTGTAGGTAATTTCATTTGGTATTCTCAACAAAGACCTAATCGTCTGAGAATAGATCATGGGAACCACAAGCAAAACGTCAATGAACCTTGTCGAAAGATTTTCGACAAATAGACCTTCGTTTTACACTGGAACCGACTATAAATATTGGAAGATGAGAATGTTAAACTACCTCATTTCCGTTGATGTGCAATCATTCAAAGTAATCACCAAAGGTTCCAAAATGCCAATGAAGAAAAATAGCAACGGTATGGATATTTTGAAACCTCAATCCGAATGAAGCGATGGGGATTACACGGAAGCCTCTTTCAATGCAAAAGCTCTTAATCACTTACTTTGCGTAATTAATCAAAGTCAAATCAATAAAATTCTGAAATTTGGAAACGCCTATGATTTGTAGAAGCCCTTTGAGATTGTGAACGATGGAACTAGTCAAGTCAAATAATCGAAGATCGATTGATTCATGTGTGAGTTGGATAGCTTCAAGATGGAAAACGCTGAACAAATTGAGAAAATGATTTCAAGGTTTACAATGATTATAAATCAACTTAGTTCTCTAGGGAAAAGCATTGAGCCTAGCAATCAAGCGAATAAAATTTTTAGGTCACTCCCTAAGGAATATAGAAGTTGTACCTCCTCCATCAAAGAAGCAAACAATATGAACACTTTGAAGTTGGATAACTTGGTGGGGAAGTTGTTGGAGTATGAGATGGAAAAAACAATGGATTTAAAGGAAGAAGAAAAGAAAAGAGGAAGAAAGAATCTAGCCTTAAAATCAAATGCAATAAGAGAAGATAGTGAAGAATCAAGTGATGACGAAGAAAGTGATGAGGATGTGGCACTTCTTACAAGAAACATCAAGAAATTCCTCAAGAACAAAAAGTTCGCCAAAGGAAAATTTAGAAAAGAATTGAGAAATAAAGATGAAAGGCCATGGAAGCACAAGAAGGGACAACTCACTTGCTTTGAATGCAAGAAATCGGGTCACAAAGCTGTCGATTGTCCTATGAAAATATTCAAGGGAAATATCAAAAGGAAGGCAATGAAGGCCACTTTGAGTGATAATGATTCAAGCTCCTCGGATGAAGAATGCGGAAATGAGACAAACAACCTTGCATTTATGGTAATTGAGGATGACGACTTATTCATCGAGAGTGAAGAAGAAAAGGTACATGATTCTTCCAAATATGATGAATTAATTGATTCATTTAATGAATTGAGTGATTTATATGATTCATTGATAAAGAAACATAAATTAGTCCAAATGGAACATGTGAAAGCATTAATTATAGAGAAAAATAAAATATATGAAAAATAATTAATACGTTTAAAAAGTGAAAATGTGAAATTTGGAAAGAATATATCTAGCATGGCATCTAGCTCTACCACGTGTGATTGTAAAACTATTAAAGAAGAAAATGACTCATTGAAAAAGAAAGTTATGAATTTGAACAATATGGTAACAAAATTTACAATGGGTGAAAGAAATCTTAATATTCTTCTTGGATCCCAAAGATGTCTATTCAATAAAGAAGGTTTGGGATATATGCCTTACAACAAAAGAACTTATTCGAAAATCACTTTGTTAAGGCATCCTCCTCTTACTCACATGTTACCTTTAATGAAATATTATTTGTCATGCATGCAATAGGAAATGACATAAGATATATGATTGCATGTATAAGAAAGAAAATGTGAAGGATGCATGGGTTCCAAAAGGAACCAAGACTAACCTCCAAGGACCCAAGAAAATTTGGGTACCTAAAAGCACGTGATTCTTCTTGAATAGGTGAAGAAGAAGAAGACTAAAGGAAAATAGTTCCTCGATAGTGGATACTCAAGGCATATGATGGGGGACTACTCAAAACTTTCTTCTTTCACTTGCATCAAAAATGGTGAATTCTTCATATTTATGTTAGGGCAGTTGTGGAACCCATAGGGTCGGATCGGTACCTCGGACAGCGAAAATGGGTCTAACCCATGGATATCAAGTATGGGTGTAATTTTAAATCATTTAATGAAATACTATATTCCATTACGAGTGTATAAGAAAAAACCGAGACTGAATCGGAGTCTGGAAGCTCCCGAATGATCAAAAACAAAAATTAAGCTCTTACACACACATGCTACAGTGCGCGCGCACTGTAGCAAGTGTGATCAGCCCATTTTTTTTTTTAATTTCTTTCAAAAGCTTCAGCTCTCTGGATTCCAGAGAGTTGACGCAATTGTTTCAGGTCTTCCCTAAACACTTTAAAAACACTCAAAATTAATTTTTAATTTCAAAATCATAATAAACACATGTTATCGAATAAAAATCTAGTTTTTCAAAATATTAAATATTTTTCCAAAAATATAAATTTATTCTAAATACGCATTTGTTTAAATTTTGAATCAAATACACAAACCATTTTAGAATCCCAATTAAAAATATCTCATGAACAATTCTAGTCCACCTAAAGGTGGTCAAGTGAATCTAGAATGATAGTCATAGCTCTAAGCTTTAATCTAGAGTTCCAAACTCTAATTAATTGTTTCATGTCCAACATGAACATCTTTGACCTAATTACAAGCATGTTGTGTTTATACTTCTAAAGTATCCTAACACAATTGATTAGCCTTATTCAACATTAAGCTATGTGATCATGCATCTAATACATAAATAAACATAGCTTAGGAGAAGATCAAACATTACCTAGTAAGTTTGATGCAAGATTCAATCTACTTCTCATTGTTGAAATTGTTGGAGAACCTCCAAGGTGTGCAAGCTTGACTTCAAGATCCAATCTTGTTTCCAATGCTTCCATGCTTCACTTCAAGATCCAATCTTGATTTCTCCTAGATGAAATGTTGTAGAGACCTCACAAGCTTCTCTAAACACTTCTCTAACTTAGGCTAATCTCTCAAGAATTTGCTTATGCTTGTATTTGAACTTGTAATTAAAATTTTCCTAAAGCTTGCTATTTATAGCAAAACTTAGGCAATTTTTAATTAATAAAAGTTGTAATCAACTTTTAAGTGGGCTTAATCTAATTTGTCCAAATATGTATAATTAGGTGTGAGTAATCTCCATTGTCTCCCACTTAAATTTAATCCAATTAAATCAAGCCAATGATTAGGAAATGGATTAGTTAAATGTTTGTCACCTTGATTTAATCCAATTAAATCAAGCCAAAAGCACCTATTATTACATATTTACAATTACTATAATATCCTCAAATGGTAGAGATAATTATGATTTTACAATTATTCCCTTGTGTAATTATTGAATTAATCCAATTAATCCAATTAGGTCAAAGTAAATAATCAATGTTATCCAATAATACTTGATTATCTTAGTTGATAATTATAATATCGAATATTATATTTTATCAAAAATAATCAGCTACCCAAGTGCTCAACGAGTACACTTCATATTGGGACTCTCTAAGTTCAGACACATTCGTCATATAAGTCTAGCTAATATATACGCAATTCGGCCACCTCCGAATTCGCGAAGAACACGAACGACCTTTCTGAACTATACAAGTCGAGGTCATCACATATGTTTAACAATCCCTCCGTCGTAGGCTATCCGAGTTGTGCTTAGGAAACATAGAATATATCGTCAAGTTTCCAAGACGCACATCTCATGTCAACATGTCCACGATTCTTTATAACTGATGCGATCCACCCTAAGTGATCGACCTTGGCCAAATATTTAAGAATTGTAACTTTACTAACATGGATACCTAAACCCCTTATGGTACACATACGAGCCGACGGATCCTATATTGCTTCGCACTTGATTACTGAGTACATCGGTCCACACCCAATGAACATCTAAAGGCCAGACCATGAAAGGTTTCTGACATACATGGAATCTAAGTGTGGAGGATCTCACACAAAATGAATGTTATCCTATAGTCAAATGATTACATATGCTACTCGACTCGAGGAGATTCCTATTGACGGTAGTGTGTACTTCCAACTATTAGGAATCATCTGTGAGTCATTTAGTATTCGCTCCAACGAATACCCACATGTCTATACGAATTTCCAAAACTCATGGTACATCGCGTTAAACCATTGGAACTCCAATTCCAATATACGACATGTGCTAGTCTTCTAGGTTATAGGAATTCGACTAAATTCCAAAACCAACGACTAGGAATATTTACTTTAAGAATAGTTTACACCTAGTGTCAAGACTATTCTAAGGTCGATGTCATTCTTAGCATATCGATACATCAATTTAATACGCGTAATGACAATACCATTAATAGGGTATGAAATGAAAAATATAGTTATTTTATTAATAAATAATAAAATATACAAATCGGATTGGCACTCCAAGCACCAACTCCATCAATTTGGTGATAACAATATAGGTGAAATCCTTAGATATGAAAACGTTGGTATCGGTTCCACCACTTTGATTGAAAATGTTTTATTATCTATGGTCTTAAGCATAATTTTTTAAGTAATAGCCAATTATGTGATAAATGATATGATGTTGAATTTGATGCATCAATTTGTAAAATTGTTGATAGAAAATCAAATGATACATTATTCATAGGTTATAGAGATCAAAATTTTTATTTATTTGACATTGGACATGACATGCATCATGAGAAATGCTTGAGTGCATTAGATGACAACTCTTGGCTTTAGCATAGAAGATCATGACATACTCACATGAAATTGATTTCCAAAATTTCCAAAAAGGATTTAGTAAAAGGACTTCCAAAGTTAAAATTTGTGAAAATTGTGAACTTGGAAAACAACATAAAAGTAATTTCAAAACCAAAAATGAATTTTCCACTTCAAAACCCCTACAACTATTGCATATGGATTTATTTGGATCATCTAAAACTACAAGCTTTTGTGGTAAGAACTATGCATTTATAATAATGGATGCTTACTTTAGATTCACATGAGTTTTCTTTTTAACTAATAAAAATGATACTTTTAAATTATTTATAAAGTTTAGCAACCAAGTTCAAAAAGAAAAAGAATCTAGCATTGTTTGCATAAGAAGTGATCATGAGGGAGAATTTTAAAATCATCTTTTTGAAAATTTTTGCATATAGTATGGCATAAAGCATCAATTTTCGTGTACAAGAACACCTCAATAAATTGGGGTTGTTGAGCGTAAGAATAGATCCTTGCAAGAAATGGCTAGGACAATGCTCAATGAACATCACTTACCAAAATACTTTTGGCCAAAGAAGTCAATACCAATGTTTCGTAATCAATAAAGTGGTAGTGAGAAAAAC